>BJCM01085456.1:0-13237 GCA_018326385.1 Flaveria bidentis
TATATGTATATATATATAATTACACTACCGTGCCAAAAATTTACATTATCGGACTAAAATTTAACACTACAGATTGAAAATTTTATGATTATGATTATTGTTATGGAATAGCTTGAATTGAATAACCCAAATAACCCAGCCTTTCGTGTTTTAATTTTGATTTCGAGTACTAATGTAAAGGTTCCATTTGAACATAGTTTTTGATCAAAAGTTTTATAAAAATATAGTGTGAGTTGATAATTAAATTCAGTTTTAAAAATGAAAAAGAAATTTTTATTTTATTATCGAAAAGCCAAAATAAATTTATGAAATAAAAAGATTGAAGAATATGACCATATTTGATCTGACAAAAATGTGTACAATCTCAAATTGGAGAGAATACATGAAACTAAAAAAAGTTGAACCAAAGAAGGAAAGATTCAAACCTCTTTTTTTAAAACATCCATATTTGTTTCAACAGAAGAATAATAAACAATTTTAACAAAATAACACGTTATTAACTTTCTTATAATCTAATAATGACACAATATATCACATGCAGTTATTTACTTTTATATATCAAATGACATCTGAAGGTTTTTCTTATTATTTTTTTAAGTTTCCAGTAAATCAAATCCCAAAAAAGAAAAATAAAAGACAAAGAAATAGTTCATGAGAATGAAGTCAACTACCCTAAAATGTGCAAACAAAAAACAACTTTGAAGTATGTAAATAGAAAGGGGTAGGTTCTTACATGTTCCCAGAATTCATCCAAAATTATTAAAGATCATGTTTATTGTGGATTTTATGTCACAAAAAGGAAAGAGTTGACCAGTTTGCAGCTTCATTGACCATGTCAAAGTCAAAATCAAAGCATCCATCCAGGAATTATTCCATTGACATTTTGTCCACTTGTTGATGCTGGTATCTGGCTTGAACCTATTGGGTTATACCTGCAAATCAATGGGAGTCTAAAGATTAACCATGTGATTATTTCTTTTGAGGATCAAAGTTGTTAATCTTTAGAAAGCAAGTAAAATGTTGCTACAATAACTCTAAGAGATAACAACTTTTTCTAACTCATCATAACTCATTATTTGATTCTAACTATAATTAGACATCGCTAATATCATCTAAAAGTCCACATCCAATCGTGTTCGTATGATCTTCTATAAAAAAATCCATCTATATATTGACTTGTTGAATAAAGATTATATGTAAATGTCTAAACTAGTATTCTGGGTCATAAACATTAGTTTAGCTAATCAAGGAGCAGATAACAAAGTTGAGAAGTTCTAGAATATCTATGACAACTCTCATATCATTCATTCACTGGACAGATATCGGATCATAAGAAGGCGCATTGGCTAAGGATTAAAGAAAACCTTCACAGTTAAATGTACTTGAGTGGAAGTAATTTCAAAATGGGCGCCTCTCGCGAGATCTCCATTCGAGCAACCAAAACCAAAGTCGTGAGCTCTTGTGAGCAAAAAGGACATATTGTTATAATAAGAAAATTTGTTATTATATTTATGTATTTCTTGGGTACCAGACTTCTATGTCAATTAACTAACAGTTAACTGTATGTACTAAACTACCTCCTTTTGGTCTCTAATACTCAACAGATAGTTCTGAATTTATTATAGCAACACTGCACATGGGAAATACAAATTAATATATTTTGGTCTTAAGAATTACCCAATTTGCAAATTTGTGCAGTCAAGAGGCTGGAAGAAGCCTTCATGTTGAGGATGTTGACCCTGGTTCTGATGGTGTTGCCCAAATGAATTTCCATTTTCACCTCCAGCTGCCCATGATGGTCCTGCTTGGTTTTCTGCATAATATTCTTCTATCTACAAGAACCAAAATTTTATTTATTTTTTTCAAATTATTTTGTATTAAATGTGATTATATACATCTATATATGTATGGGTGTTCTTACTTTATTCTGCAAAGATTTGTTAGCTTCAAGCCACATCCTTTCCTGCAAGTTTGATGAGATCATTTGTGGTAATTAAGTCATGTATATACAATTTTACGATGCGAATCTTTAATTTATCTTGAATCTTGAAATTGGATACCTTTGCTTGAAGATCAGAAAGCCGATCCAACATCGATTGTGTCTGCATATGAGGTATAAGATCATACATATGCTGATAAATTCTTTTATATAAATTTCTAAAATAATCTACCAATTGTGGGTTTAAAGAAAGATTTAAATAGAGAAATGTAAGGACCTTGCAGCTTATTTAAGGGGGCGTCTGGATGAGTGTCTAATAATTAAGTATTAGACTGCTAGACAAAATTTCCATTATTAACGTAACTTATTAGACCGCTAAACAAAATCTATATAATTAACGTGCATATATATCTAAAATTACTAAAAATCCCTAATTACGAAGACACACATCCAAACATCCCCTTAGATTTTAAAGTTTAGTATAAATATACTAAAATACCCTTATGGAGCGGATTTGCCTCAAAGTTGAGTCAAGTTGGCGCTCGAGTTGCTCAAGTTCCTTTAGATTCAAGGGGCTCAGGTCTTCCCCGAAAAGTTGTCTGTGATATAAACATTCAAGATTCACCATATACCAACGTTTTAGTCTTATTACACTCGTAAATATACAATCTTTCTAGTGCACACGTGCGCTACTTGCCTTTGATATTGTTGTAGAGACTCGTATTTAGCTTTCAGTTTCACATACTCCTTGTAGCTACTTTGCTACATAATCAAACAATATAACATCATTTAAGAAACAAGTGTCAATTATTTAATCCATAATCACTTGGTACAAAGAAATAAAAACTGCAAATTATATATACCTCGGCATCATTGGTGGATCGATTGACTTCCATTGAACTATAGGCGCAACTCTGATATCGTTCGAGCATCTTGAGCATGCTGAGATAAAGATAAGTGAAATATATAACTTTTGTTTCTATAAATCTTGTAAAATCTAAAAAAGTAAATAAAACACAATAACCATGGTCATGAACAATTCAAGTAACCAATGTGTTTTGGATAATGGATATACATATAAGTCACATCGATTTGAAAGAAGAAGTACACAACAAATCTGTTGTTGAATCAATGTCTTTGAACTATGTGCTGACAATTAGGGTTCCAAGATAATATAAAATAGTAAAGAATTTGTTCATCAGCCTTGAATGAACTTGTAGCTCTAATCCCACCAAGGTTATTGCAAAATAAATAACTACACATTAGTTGAATGAGCCATATTATCAATCAAATCCATCTTTTTCAGCTTAATGAAGCATTAACCTTTAACACAAACAATACTAAAACCAAAAGGAAATTATTTGAGAAATGAAAATTTTGTCAAGATCAAGATTAATGAATGTGGTGTTCTTAATGCAACTCGAGTTGCTTTTTAACCTTTATCGTCGCCATAGAGTCTTACTATTCCTAAAACATCCTCAAAGTTAATTATAAGTAGCTACCCTTAATACACAAATTGTTGTTCGGCGAGAAACTCAAACGACCATATAAAGGTGGGTGGCTAACTTTCATACAACCATTTTGATGAAATTTCAAACAGCCGTTTGATTAGTAGGTGGCTATGACACGATCCCTAACTTTAAAAATGTTTTTGAAGAGATCAGACTTAAACAACCGTTTAAAAACGATGTGAGAATAGATAATCTGGTGTGTATATATAGCAGACTCCTAGTTATAAAATCAGAAGTTTTTCATTTAAGAACTAAAAGTTAATTTATTTAAGTTACACATATATCTACAAAAGAAATTATAATCAAAATTATACATATCCTACCAATTTCTTGTTTTATATATTTCTTTTACACCCTTTTACTTGCTTTAACTTGATTCTCAAATTACCAAGCCTAATTTCAACCCTAGCAAAACTCAAACTATTTGATTCATTCAACTTGTGGGATTTCTTGCAAGCAAATAACACTAAACTAAAAGAGGCTAAACACATGATTATATATCAATAAACACATATATTATAACTCATTAACTCATCTCAGATCTACAAAACACACAGTAAAAAGTGTACTTGGAGGTGCTGCAGAACTCATAAAGCTTTCCACGATTCGAGAAGATGATGAGAGCAACCTCAGCATCACAAAGAACTGAGAGTTCATAAGCCTTCTTCAGAAGCCCATTTCTTCTTTTTGCAAAAGTCACCTGCCTGTTTATCTTATTTTCAATCCTCTTTAGTTCAACTCTCCCCCTTCCCATAGTTGTTCAAGTTTTAAAATATCAAATCTTGAAATTACAACACTTGGTTGAGTCAAATCAGTACAAGATTATGCAAGAAATCTTGAAAATTTCAGAAGATGGTGATACTGCAACAAAATGTTTCAAAAATCTTGAAATTTTTCAGAAGATGAGCAGATGATGATGATACTGCAAGAAGATCATACAAAAGCCTTAAAATTTTTCAAAAGATGAGCAGAAGTGGATGATACTTCAACAAGAACATACAAAAGTTTTAAAATTTTTCAAAATATGGGAAGAAGATGATGATATTGCAACAAGATGACAGATGAAATCTTGAATCTTTTCTAGATGAGTAGAAGATGATGATATTGCAACAAGATCACACAAAAATCTTGAAAATTTTCAATAAGTGAGCAGAAGATGAAGAAGCTGCAGCAAGACCATACAAGAAATCTTGAATCTTTTCTAAAGATCAGCAGAAGATGATGATTTCTACAACAAGGTCATACAAGATAGCAAAAAATCTTGAATCTTTTCAAAACATGAGCAGAAGATGATAATACACCAACAAATTCATACACGAAATCTTGAACAGTTTCTAGTTAAAGATGAGTAGAAGATGATGATTCTGCAACAAGATCATACAGAAAGCTTGAATATTTTCTAAAGATGAGTAGACGATGAAGATACTGCAACAAGATCATACACAAAATCTTGAATATTTTCAACAAATGAGTAGATGATCATACATAAAATCTTGAAAATTTCAGCAAAAACACACACAAGTTTGATTTTTAAATGTTATACTCTCTTTCTTTAGGGTTTTGATTCTTTTTTGGTGTGATAATTCATACCCAAATATTAAATTTCGGGTTGGTGTTGTTTCTATCTTCAAAGCTTAATGCTTTTTAACCTATTTGAGAAACACAAGCAAATATCAATATATCATCTCACAGAGAGTAATCCACTCGCATTTCAAGCGCGTGTAGTCGAAGCTTTTGTTAGTAGATGATGAAAATGAGCGCGTGTGGGTGCGTGTGTGAGTTATTAGTTTTTACAGATAAAAGATATCAACATATGTCACCAACCTTAAATAGGTACCACACGTGTCGTCCTGTGAGAGGTAGATTTCATAGGGTTTCTCATACATTTTTATTTTTTTTCATTTTCCGTACGGTTTCTACTTGCACGATATCATTTAGCATTGTAAAATTTTATAAGTATGATTAGAAAAATTAGATGGTTTTGTTAAAATTAGTTATTTGATAAATCTTGTGTTTCATACAATGTTTTAGATGTGTTTTGTTGGTCTAATAGGTAGGTTTGCTTACTAGTCACGAGTTATATTTTTATTTTTATGTTTTACTATAGGATAGTTCATGAATCATGTTACATCGTTACACGATTTTATATTTTTAATTTGTGTATGGGTTTCTTTTAGGGTTAAAAGAGAGTTTTTGTTTCACTGTCTTTTGATCCTATAATATTGTTTTATCAATAAAACAGTCTAAACTAAGTTGTTGTTTAATCCGTGTCATCTTCCTTCGTGTTTTCTTGAACTGATTTATGTATGTTTTTGTTAACTTCTAGCATTCAAAGGTTTGTATACCAATATTTGGTAGCAAAACTTGGTTCGGTTTGAAGGAGGTTTAAGTTCTCCTTGTCATTAGGTTTGGATATCTCTCTCGTCTAAGGTGTTTAGTGCTTTCATTTCATTTTAATGGAGGGTTATGAGAATCTGTATGGCATCCTAACAAAGCTATAAGTATGAAAGATGATGTGAAATTCTTGAAGCTAGTTCTCCTAAATGTGGAAAGGTGTATGTGTGTGACACAAACTTTTAATTTATATGGTAAGCACTCAATAGAATATTCATGTTGTTAAAGAGACTTTTAATTTGTGATCCATTGAAATATACTCCATAAGGTAAGTTAGATCTAGAACCAACTTTGTTTTATTAAGCATAGTTCTCAAGGTTAGTTACTTTTTTTTTTATCTATTTGAGATCTCACATCGAGATAAAATCTTACTTAACCCGAGCTAAATACGATATCAGAATACTCGTATTCAAGTTGGCTTTGAGCTAAATACATAATATGATACTTGGCAACCTCATTTATGATATGGACTAATCATACTAGTCTCGTATCATACATGAGTTAAACATACTATTAGCTTGCAAATTTTACCTTGTGTATGTGATTCACTGGGAACACAAATAATTGTGAGAATAAAAATAAATCATTCAATTTTAACACTAAAAAAAGGTGAATGTAACGGTCTTCACACTTCTCTTTCTTAAAATTCAAAAAAGAAAATATGAACAAACTAGATTTAGTAAATCCGTGTATTACACATGTTGAATAAATAATATATTAATATAATTAATAAAACAGTGATATCAACTTTTTAAAATTTTATTTTATAAATTTTTTTCCAAAAAGTAAACATTTTGTTCTAATAATCAACGTATAAAAATGTTATTTTTAAAAGTTTTCTTATTATAAATCCAAATTTAATTATTTTTGGTTTTAAAAAATTGAATTTTTAAAAATACCATTTTTTAAATATTTTGTATTTGTATAAAAGTTGTATACTTTAGGAAAATGTATTATTTTATAAAAGAATTGTTTATTATTTATTTAAAAATAACATCAATAGATAGATCTTTTTTTAATTTATTAAATATAAAAAATATTTAAATAATATTATGAGTAATTAAGGTGATTATTTAAGAGGAGTGAGAGGCGGGGAATTTTTTGTAAGAATGATTTTGGTGTTGACAAGTGACATCTCAATTTACTCTTTTATTAGAGTAAAAAAGATGAGTTTAATTGTTTGTATATATATATAACCAACTTATGCATAGTCAATATAACCTACGTCAGTGTATGTAATGATACAAAATTTAAACTACATCAACACACTAATTAGTTTGATATTTTTATGTAGATAACTTAGTATGTTTTCAGAAGAATGATAAAATTTAAAAACCCTAATCCAGTTATCACTGATAAAAATTAAATGATTTAAATTTATTTTTTATTATTTAACAATATGATGTTATAATATATGTATATACATATAGACACATATAGAAGTCAAATCAAATAATGAGTGAAATTTACATGTGATGTGTGTACGTTGTGAGATATGTGAGATAAATCATGGACCTTGTACAATCTATTTGGACCATTGTTTTCAAATTAATATTGTTGTCATCTAAGTGAAAACAAATATAGATATCACTATACACACTTAATCTTTATATATTATAAAACAGTTAACTTTATAACGCATATGCCATTCTATTTTAAAAAAATATACATGACATGTATCATATCAAAAAATATATATGAATATAAGATATCATATAACCATTAATCCGTAAATAAAAATGTCACAACATCCTCTACATTTTTAATTTACTTGACTCATGAATAAACATTTCAACAACCCCTTCCCCAAATGTATCACCATATGGACCATCGTACAAGGGCACACTAGTTCTTTGGTAGAGGTGGCTATGGTTAGAAACTAATAATTCTATGAGTTGGAAAGCTAGTGGTCCATGCATTTGATAATTACAACAGACAAAACTTCTTTTCCATTGCATAAATGTTATATTTTTAAATATACAAATTACAAATATTGATCTAAGATATTAGAATAAATGCTTTGTGGCAATAATATATGACATAGCCGGTTTTGTTATTTAGATAAAGTTATTACTAGTAGTATTATGAATGAATGAATTATTTAAAATAACGATGATAATAAAGTTTAGAGATAACTACATATATTCTTTTTGTAAACTTGTAAAATTATATAACTCTTAAAACTTAAATTTTTAATGTATAATTAGGTTAGTACCCGTGTATTACACGGCTTGAATAAATAAATATTAAATAATTAATAACAAAAAATATTTTATAAAATGATATTTTGATATAGGATACGATTAAAATTATTTCATATTTTTAAAAAAATATCATATTTTTAAATGTAAGTAAACTTATTTTGATATTTTAAATATTTAATATTTTTTTTAAAAAATTGATCTTATAGAAAAATTTCTAATCGTAACAAATGTTTCCTTATAAATTGCATTTATAAAAAGAATTATTTCTTAAATTATAAAAAAACTATATTTAATCTAAAAAATAATTAAATAATATTATCTGTAATTAATGTAATTATTTAATAGGAGAGATAAACTAAAAAATAAGAATTAGAAGCTCTAGAATCATGATAAACGTCCAACTAAAATATTCTTTTGTTATGATAGATAGAATAGATGTACAATGATCTTTAAACATAAATTAGGAAAATATGTAATTTTGTAAGTTTAGAGGGGATATACATAATAGGTAAAGTTTCTTTGTTAACTTTTGTTTATTATAATAACATGTTAACTGTGACATAATAAATACTTATATCATAATTATACAATGTAACCAACTTTTATAGCATGTCACACCATTGGTGTAATGATTTTTCCTCCATTTTTAAAAATTCTCTCTCATATAAAAAAACTTTACCATTTTTTAAAAACTTCTTTAACTTTTTATATAATATTAATTTATATAATACTAATTATCAAGTTAGTTTGTGCATTAAAGTTGTATTTTAGGCTTCTAATAGTTGTACTTTAAATTGTATATAGTAAGTATCAACCCTGATATGCATTAAATGGTGTACAATATGTTTTATTGATTGTAATTATTTTTTTAAATTTATTATTTTTATTTTAAGCCAATATTTTTTATATCTTTACAATTTAGCCCTAACATTTTATTACTTTCAAATTTTATCCCCTATAGTTTTTATATTATACAAAGTTTCCGGTTTACGTATCAGTATAAAATTTATGAGTTTACACGTTGTAGTGTGCATGTGTTGTTCAATTTTTTTACGCTTATCCCATCGGGTTTAACAACCCAATTGTAAGACACTGGTCCTAGGTCAACTTACAATTGTTTTAAATGTTTTATGTTTCACCTATATGGTTTAACGTTTTTACGTCTACTTTTTGTTTGGTTTTATTTTCTTATTTTTATTTCTTTTTTAATATGAACTTTTTTTGTGTTGGTGATACAGTTTTACATCTCCGCTGCAACGTTTGATTTTAATACTAGTTTTGTATAAGTTACATCATTAAATAGATTCTTTTAATATCCTTAATTCGAATATGGTCTATATATATAGAGAGAGAGAGAGAGAGAGAGAGAGAGAGAGAAAGAGAGAGAGAAATTTAACGTTTATTATAAACCACTAATTTTACCACTGTAACTCTAGCTTACAATGGTAAAGTGGTCTCGTGTGAACTATTAGTTGGGATGATGAGCTATCTCAAATAAATAATAGTTAACATTTGATGATTATCCTATACGTAATACCCTTCAAATTTATTGCTTTACAAAACGAAAATAATAAAAGCTATAGACTTTAAAATCACATGATTTCATAAATCATAATCTTTAACTCTTATTAATTCAAAACAAAATCGTTCAACTCAAATGAAACAAGAGCAATACAACAAATAATAAGAACTTAAACGATGAAATCAATATTCAAACCATCAATATGATGGATACTAAAAACAATTAGATAAATAGTTTCATCATGAAAAGGACGAACATGAAACAGGTAACACCAAATCTAGACCGATCAAAATGAAGACAATGATTTGGTTCTTGATAGCAAATTAAAAAAGAAGATGACGACCATATATGTGTGCTACATAATCATACCTACAAGAGATTGAAGATCACAAGATAAATGTTCTCTCTTCCATATAATAACCTCAAATGACGACTAATAGCAATTAGGTCATAAGATCATCAACCTAAGACATAATCCAGTATGCTATGAAACACAAAAACAATAAAAAGTTAATCATAAATTAAAGAATATATGCTTATATATTATATGTTTGATATTGGATTGAAATAGTATATTTAAATTCATGATTAGTTGCTTTTAGGAATGAGTTATCGTGAAAATCTTCAACATTTAGTTTTCTTTTTCTTTATAAGAGCGGCATTGTATACAAAATTGTTAATGTAAGTCTATTTACATGTTATTCTTCTTATTAAATGGCATTATTGTTTTTTATTCTTAAAAAAATAGATTGTCATCAATGGCGTGAGGTATACACCCGTAACAACAACAAATTAACTCTTTACATCACAAAAAGTATAAAAGAGAGGGCATTCAATGACGCACGAAACTGTAGGGAAACCTATGGCGAAGGTTGGTGTCGATTGTAACCCATCGGAAAACATGATATGCATAAAGAGTTTATCGAAAAATCATTGTTGCATTTTTACTCAGGGGTCATTGATGGATTCATAACAAGAACCTGACTCTATATGGATGATATGACGACAACTATAATGACAATAGCTCTTGCAAGAATATATCATCATATAACGACGACATGTCGTAACTATAGGTTTTTCTAGATTTATAAATGGTCAAACCTTATAATGACCAAAGTTTGAATAAGCCATGTTAACATATGTGAACACCATTCGTGTATGTTAGAAAAAAGACAAGTGTTTAATAGGCATAAAGTGTGATTTTAGTTTGGTGTTACTGAAATAATTAAAGATACAAGATACATGAGTTGGCTTCACATATATGAGCTCGACGAATGATATGGTCAAGTTTAGTCATATTATAATGCACACGAGCCCCATATGTGAACGAGGTTCATGTATGATCTAAAAATCATGATAAAATCAAAAACCACCTAGAAACCAATGGTGGTTTTAACAATCGCATATTTCAAATTCACCTGCATTTCTCACCTTCTATCGCAACCTATTTCACCCTTGTGTCACCTAACCATCCTAACTCCACTCCTTCCTTGAATTAGCAAAGAATTTGGAATAGTTTAGATGCTAGGTTTACATACCATGGACTGGGAGTGTTTTTATCATAGAAGGAATGAATTACTAACATTGAACTCAACTTTATAGTAGTAATATTCATATTAGAACTCCTTACATTCCTACTAGATGGTCAAACATGATCATAAAATCCATGTAGTCAAAGGCGTGTGCGCCTTGTGCCTAGGCATTTGCATGAGGTGAGGCCTATGCGCCTTGGAGGCACGCAGGGTGACAATTTTAAAAGAAGATAAATTTAGTTGTCGTTCTTTTATTAAATATGGTTATAAACAGTTGTGACATCAGATTTATATGAATACCAGGTTAACAACAGAGACATGTCAATTGTTGTACTGAGGACGTTTGTTTCGAAACAGAAAGAAGAACACGAAGATTTGTTGTCCAAAAAAATGAATAAAGCATAAAAAATATCAGGAAACCATGCTTCTAACGAAAGCATGAAAGGTGACTGTGATGTTAGACCATAATTCTTGTTATTATAAGTATTATTATTATTATTATGTATTATTACGTATTATTACTGTATAGCATAAGTAAGTTGGTTAAGGGACAGTTAAATTACTTGCACCCCAAGAAACGTAAGGGTATAAATATCCATGCAAACATTCATTTGTTAGTAATGTATCTCTAGATTTTATAGAATTCTCTCTTAAACAAACAGACCCTTGAGATCTTCAATTGATATCAGAGCCAATTTCCCACCGTTCCATTCGATTCCACGAAGAACATGTCGCTAGGTTTCATCCTCTGTTTATGCGAGTAAGGTACAGAGACGTGAAAGTTGGAATCAAATCGATACAAAAGGACTGAGTATTAACTCATAGATCATTCCCATCGTCAAACCGATCAAGTAGGATTACGCAAAATCCTTTCTTAAATCAAGAACAAAAATTAAAATATTCAAGGCTCTTCCCGAACACGTTCGATTTTCAATCGGAAAAGAAAATGAAATCAAATTGTGTTCTTGATCGATATAGACAGACCATAAACGATTTAATTAGAAGAATCATAATTGAAAGCCAACTGAAAGCCTTGATCGGACGATTTGGCAGAGGCAATGTTACAAGATTTGTTTTTTTGTCGATTTTGAGTTTTTTTTGAAAGTCAACAGAAGTTTTGGAAAGAAGATTAAATTGGGTTTAAGAAAAGACAGTCAGATTTTGGAAGAATCTTTGGCCGCGTATTTGGAGGACTCAATTGGAATATTATTTTATTCGGTGAACTCTTTAAAACAAATTCTAATATTTTATAAAACAAGATATTAAGTTTTGTTTTAAAAAATAAATCAAATAAATATTAATTTTGATTTTAAAGAAAAGTAAAAAATTAATTCAAGTTTGACAAAGGAAAAGTCAAACAAGTTCGGAAGCTCAAAGCACGTTGAAGAGTTGGGAAAAAGAAGAAGACACCGACAAAGTCGCCATCAAAACCCAAGATGACGAAAGATAATAAAGAAAAGACGGTCAGCAAGGACACGCTCTCTATTAGCCTCCAAACACCAATGTTAACATCTACAAATTACACAATTTGGTCTGTTCGTGTAAAGGCAATTCTGAATGCCAATAACCTTTTAGAAACAATTGAACCACGAGAAGGTACAAAAGTAGATGACAAGAAAGATAGGACAACGATTGCCTATCTATTTCAAGCAATACCCGAAGATATGGTGATGCAAGTGGCATCTCATACTACAGCGAAAGATATTTGGGAAGCCTTAAAGACAAGGCACGTTGGTATTGATAAAGTTCAAAAAGCTAGACTTCAATCATTACGCACTGAATTTGAGATGCTTTCAATGAGAGAGACAGATGTAACATCTCGTATTTTTTTTGTTAACTAAAAGTTAAATTCATTTATTCTTATAAGGTTCATTGATTGTCATTTATAAAACTTATGAACTATGCATGCTTATTTCTTTATTGTCTTTAATTTCTATTATACAAAAGTGATAATAAAGCTAAAAATTATAATTATTATAATAATAATAATAATAATAGTAACAATAATAATATTAATAATAAAATTGATAATAATAATATTATTAATAATCATGAAAATTTTATTAACTAAAACTTAAAACAACTAAGCTAGAGGGTTAAATTGTTATTTTTAAAACTTTAAATGCAAGTTTTAA
>BJCM01085457.1:0-16866 GCA_018326385.1 Flaveria bidentis
AAAGTCAATATACGTTAAACAACTCATTAATGAAATATTAAACATTATAAACACAACCAAACATTAGTATTTCATTAAGTACCCAATAATTACACAAGTGTAAGACATATTACATTCAGATCAGGATCTAGGTACATATATGTATCAACAGTTTGGGGGTGGCAGCCCTTGACAGCGAGGTCCTAGGGGCAGCACGTTGGTCCATTTGATCGTGTTTCAGTACAATTAATATGGTCAATTGTTCAATATCAGAAACAAAAGACAAACAACGAAGCTGAAGATGAATAATCACAACCACAATGTATTCAAATATAAACAATAAGAATCCAATACAATCAAAATGAACAAAGTTCAAATATATTTAAGTAGAGTAACAACTTACAATAGTCTCTTGCAACATAAATATTCAATTTGGGTTTTGCAAGGATGCTTAACAATGAGCTAGATCAAAACTATATATAGAAGAGATAGTTTTGCTGACAGTATTAAACGTTCTTATTTTTTTCCTTTGTAGAATAAAATGAGAAGCATGAATTATGTAAAGGAGATCAATAGTATTGTGTTGGGATATGCTTGATATGTTCAACTAGAAAGCAAAGTAAACAATAATCTTGCAGGTTAATTAATATGAACAAGAAACTTGATGATTCGGATAATCCCTTGACATTTTTGGCCTTCACAAAGTTTCTAGTACATGTTCAAAAAGGATTGAGAATGTGATATCTCTATTTTTTGATCATTCATCTTCATCTTTGTTGTTTGTCTTTTGTTTCTGATATTGAACGATTTACCATATCAATTGTACTGAAACACGATCAAATGGTCCAACAAAATTGTATTAGAGCCTTAGTGCTCTTGATTGTTTGAGGTTTTTTGTTTTTTCAATATCATTATTTTATCAATTCTGGATCAAATTTGAGTGTATTTGATATGGAATTTGATTGAATTTTTCTTGTTATTGGTTGGAAAAGTTCTGTTAATCATTAGATCTCAAATCCATTGAGATTTAGGTGATTTCAGATCAATTTGGAGTTGAAAACGCCTTTTGGATTCAACCAGCAAAACTGCATCATCATCCGGAGAAACTACATCATCATCAGGTGAAACTACAAGTGTTTTACAATTTTGCAGTTGTTTTCAGCATCTCAGCAAAAGTAGTGATGTTGAACGAAAGTTCAATAGTGCTTGTGTGCATATTCCAAGCGAAATTGTTGTTGAAAGTATCATTGAATGAAAGTTCAAGGTTGTTTTGTGCGAAATTGTCGGCGAAACTAAGTAGTCTTAAGCATTTGACTAGCGAAATTGCTGCTGAAATTCCCAATGTAACTACTTCGTTTTGTGAAACTAGTCTTCACTACGAAACAATCGTTTCTTTGCGAAACTAATTCAACAAAACTAGTCATGTTTTGTGAAATTATCATTTCTTCAGCGAAACTAGAATGTCAAAGATGACTTCTCTCACCCTTGCTGATTTAGAAAGTGTAGCTCCCAACCGACCTCCAAGACTAATAAACGTTACTGTCATAAAGCCTTTTTCTTCTACACCAACCACAACCAACGGGAATCTATCATCTTTGGTCTGCATATACCAACCGTTACTGTTGGAGATGTCATGACTCAAAACAAGGACCCAACCACATTCAACGAGAATGATCTAAAGCTGATTGATAGAGACTAGAAAGCTTTTGGAACATTAACCCTATGTCTTGCACCAGATATCTAAAATTGATTTGCTGAACAAAAGAATGCTAAGTCACTCTTTGATACTCTTTGTGAGTTATATGATGGTAACGATGAGCTGGTAAAAGACAACGGTATTCAAGCTGAGAAAGAGTTCAACTTGTTTGTGGGATACAAGAATGAGAGTCTCATATATGTTACAAATCGTTTTCTGACAGTGTCAAGCACACTGAAGAAATATAATTAGAAACTGTCCAATAGTGAGCAAGTTAACAGGTTGTTAGACTCTCTCCTACCTCAATAGAGTCTGCAGGTGAGAATGTTAAAGAAGGAAAGAGGTTTTATTGACTACAAGCTTATGGACATCATCAATAAGCTTAAGTCCTTTGAGTTAGACATGAAAAGAAGAGAATTAAACCAAACCATAATACCTACATCTGGTTTCACTCAGAAAGCTGCATTACTGTCTTCCACTGCAAGCTCTCCAATGCAGGTATCTTGACAAGGTGGAGTGAATACTAGTGATTATTCTAGATGTAGTGGTAGTGCTGGGAGAGATCAAGCCAACTTGAAACCAAACACTAAAACGTTAGTTCCATCCGAGACAATGGCTATCTTTGTAATGTTTGTTCAGAGTTATGAAGCATTGGTGGCGTGGGAGTTTAAAGGTAAAGGGATGACAATGGAGGATATGTATCAGGTGGATACTGATAATCTTGAAGAGACGAACATTCAGTGGCAAATGGCAATGCTGACACTCAAAGCATGAAGATTTATGGAGCGCACGGGAAGGTAGAATTTCGGAGGTCAAAGTTCTAACTCCAAATTGGGATTTGATAAGTCTAAACTGAGATATTTTGATTGTAAACAGTTGGGAGATTCAAACGTGAATGTCCATTGCCGATCGTTACTGATCGTAGCAACTCAGGAGTCCCACGACTGGGTTCAAGTGGGAATACATAAGAGATGATCCACAAGAAATAGACAACTTTGATTTATAATTTTGATTGGAATGCAAAGGTTGAAGAGACGACAGAGTAAATTAATCAAGGATTGGTAGCTGAGGTTGTGGAAGAAAGGAAGAAGGAGAACTGTGAGGATGATTTTGATCTATTCAAAGAACTTAGAGATGAAGTTGAAGTATCTTTGAAGGTGGAAGAGGAAGAAATGGTATTTGAAAGTAAGGATGAGAAGAAGCAGAAGGAAGGAAGTCAACCCATTGAGCACAGTAATGGAAAAGATGATGCTACTACCATTATCGAGGAAAACAAGTTGAATACTCCAGTGTGCCAATGTGAGAAAGCTATAGCAGCAGAAAAGGTGGTGATAGGACTTCCTTATGAGGTGATTCAGGAAATGTGTTCTTCAGCATGCAAAATTAGGTTATTTAGGGTATACAAAGCTAATTGTTTGTTTATTGATAATGAAAAAGATTTAAAACGAATTAATGAATAACTTAAAATAAACGAGTTGAAAGAAAATGATTATTTAAAAAGAATCATTTTGGAAAGAAAAGTTGAGATTAACACTTTGGCTGAATATGTTGCACTTGTTGAATTTGAAACATGCAAACTTCAGTCAAAGCTCGATAAATGGATAATATCGGGGATGAAACATGATGATTTATGAAAACCCCAAACGGGGCTAGGATTAAAATTGGTTTGGGATATGAAAATGCTAAGGTTTATCCTCGTCCTAGTACTTACTATTATTCTCCTATTGAACAAGATTAACATAAAAAAAAAGATGAAAACACATTTTTTTATCTCAAAATCAAGAAGAAAAATCATCAAGATCTGTTCTAATATGGTACAATTTGAATAAATATAATCATTCACTGGATTATTCCTTCAAAATTCGATGCAATTGAACATGATTATCATTAAAAACAAAGAAAAGATGAAGAAATGGAAGCTACTGCTGATTTCCCGACCTGCACTTTAGTGTGAAATCGTTTTTGTTCAAGTCTGAAAACAAATGCAGATGAACAAAAACAAATGTGGATGAAGCTTGATCAAATGCGGATGTGTTATACACAAATGCGGATGTGTTATCCACAAATGCGGATATGTTATACACAAATACGGGTGACTTGTCACCAAATGCGGATGACTTGGCAACAAATGCGGATGCCTTATCACCAAATGCGGTTGGCTTGTAAACAAATGCGGGTACATTAAACACAAATGCGGATGCATTGAAATCAAATGCGGATGAATTTAAATCAAATGCGGATGCATTTCAAACAAATGTAGATGCTTTGCAAACAAATTCGGATGAGTTAGCAAAGAAATGCAGATGTGTTGCAAGAAATGCTCATGAACAACTGATGAACAGGACTTCAAACTCTGAAAAGAAAAACATGAATATGGATGATTGCAACCAACAAGCACATCCATTCTGATCATGAAAGCAAAAAAAAAGAGTATAGAAATTAACTTTGGTCACTGTTTCACAGATTCATCGAGGGACTTGTACGACTATCACATGCCCTTTTTGAAGCACTTGAGCTCACATTGTTTTGATGATGTTTTGCACCCATGCCTAACTACTAAGGGGACAGTTAGCCAGACTTTAATCAAGGGGAGTATTCATTATCTGAAGAATATCATTTATCAAGTTATTTCAAAAGAGTGGAAGTGTTTTCAACATTGATTCATGTTCCTCATGCAGTTTATTGAAGTTCAAAGCCTCACCATATGCCTAATACACCTAATCCTTGAGTTGTGATATGAACTGTAATCCAAAAGTGATACAACCCATATCCAATACCAAGAAGTATTCTCAAGAGATTCTAACCTTTCTCATAAATATATTAGGAGGAGCTTAATCTGAGGGGGAGAACATCAATGAATTGTGCCAGAACATCAATTGATCAAGAAGACATGTGACTGAGAAGATCTTCAAATTCAAGGTTTGGCAAGTATCAGTTTAGGGGGAGTATTGTTGGGGTTCAACAATGGAAAAAACTAAAGCTTACCAAATCATAATTACAACCAACTGAAGATCTCTTTGTACAAGTTCAGAGACCAAGTTGATTACAACAAAAACAACGATACAAGACAATTCAACATGACAAAGTCAACATCAAGACAATTAGAAAGTCAAACCTAGGACATGTTGTAATAATAATATAAATGGACCCACTAGTGCATTTTTGCAGTTGTGGCTCTTTTGTGTGTGTTTCTCATGGTGTAAATCACCACCTAAGGAGAAATCCTCTCCTTTGGGTGGGTTTGATTTCACCAACCATTTATGATTCTCATTGTAACTTGTTTATCAACATCAATGAAATCATAACATTATTATTATCCATCTATTTTTTCTTTGATTCACACACATCCACCCATCTTAATTTTTGATTTCTAGATCTGAACGAGATGAATCCTTAGATCCAAGCTCAATGAATCTGAAATATTGATTTAGAAATTTTGTCTTAGATAATAAATCTAGTTTAAATTCTGTTTTTGTTTCAAGTTACTCTGTCGCAGACACTGTCTCATCTTGTTCTAGTGATATTTCTACTTCTTCCTTAAATAATATGCATTGCAATTATGATAACTCCTCTGATTGTGTTGATATCATGAATGATCCCATTGTGAAAAGTAAAGAGAAAATTAAAAGTAATTGTTTAAACAAATTCTTTTCTCATCATATTCCATCTTTTACCCCAACTAATATTCTTTTATTAAATGAAAGGGTAATGTCATCATCTGAGGCAAGTACGAGTGGTACTAGTACCGCATGTATTTCGGATGACGATGTATCATTTTTAGTAAATAAACATTCTTTAAAAACAGACCTAGAGACATGTGTGAGACTTACAGCGACGTTGATTTTAGATTGCATGAATGTGATGAGAAAATATACAATGATAAAATTCCTACCTTGTAACATAACAGACCTGGATTAAAATCACTCTATTTTCGATGTGGTAAAGATGATCATGTAGTTAAGTATTGTCCTGAGCTACACCATAGAAATATTAATTGGAATTCATTTGGGAGTAGATTGACTCATCTATTTAATAATTTCTTTTGTAAGAAACCAATTTCTCCTAAACCCAAAGTTGTTCACACTTGAGTTCCTGTATCACCTTCTTAATTTGTTCCTTGACATTTTTGTAGGAGTCAATCACTAAAGTTGTAAACAGTGTATGGCACGTTGATAGTGGATGTTGCAGACACATGACAGGGCTAAAGGACTTATTGACCAATTATCCAATAATCATTGGAGGATATGTCGCATTTGCTGGCGACAAGAAACGAGGGAAAATGATTGGCCAATGGGAGGTTTCCAGTGACTCTCTTACCCTAGAGAAAGTCAATTACTTACTTGAACTTGCTTTTAATCTGTTAAGGGTCTCTCAAATTTGTAATAAATACATTTCGATCTTATTCAAGTCCAATGTATGTCTCTTTCTGAAATCTGAGATTGATATTCCAAAAGAGATGGTGTTAATGTGGGCTCCAAGAAAGAATGACACATATCTTCTTGACATGGGTTTAAAGGAGTCAACGTCTACCGTCACTTGTCTTTTGTCCAAAGCTTCCACTTCTGAGTCTTTCCTATGGCATTGTGGATTAGGCCATATGAATTTAAAAAAATATAAACAAATTAGTTAAAAACAATCTTGTTAAGGGATTACCTTTAAAGGACTTTTCAGTGGTTGAAAAATGTACGACATGTGCTAAGGGAAATTAACATAAGAAACCACATAAATGAAAATTTGAAAATAGCATATCTAATCCCATCAAGTTGTTGCATACTGATTTGTTTGGCCCAATTAGAGTTAAATCAGTTGCCAAAAAATCTTTACGTCTTATGATTATAGATGATTTTTCCAGGTATTCCTAGGTGAGATTTCTTACCCACAAAGGAGAGGCTACTAGGGAGCTACAAAAGTTAATTCTTTTAATTGAGACAATAAGCAAGAGGAAAGTTATGGTGATTAGAACTGACAATGGTACCAAATTCAGAAATTAGATCTATGATTCTTTTTGTGTTGGTAACGGAATTTTGAGACAGTTCAGTGCTACAAGAACTCCTCAATAGAATGGTGTCGCTGAAAGAAAGAATCACACCCTCATTGAAGCAGCTCATATGATGTTGATCAAATCCTCTTTACCTATTATCTTTTGGGCAGAGGCGGTGAATTGTGCTTCATATGTTCTGAACAAGGTGCTGATCGTTGTTGATACTTATGTCCCTAGTTTATGTGCTTAATGTAAAAGTCTTTCATGTCTTACATATATGTAATGAATGGGTTAAATGAAATATAATTTGTAGTTTTTGTTTATAATGTTTAATTTTTCATTAGTATTATTATGTGTTAAAGTATAATGAACTTACTATATAGGTTTGACTTTGTTGTGCATAGTTCTTAGTCAATAATGATTGAGAAAAGTGTTCAAACTTAGTCATATGAGTCTTCATGCGAATGGACCATGCTTATGGACCATACACATGCATATATCATGCTAATGGACCAGTCGCACGACTAAACCAGGAGACTGGATCAGTCGCATGATTGAGACATATGATTGACTCAGTCGCACGACTGAACCTTCAGTCGTGCGTATGGATCAATCGCATGATTCAGTCACACGACTGAACCATGCTAATGGTTCACTCGTACAATTGGAAACCCATTACCTATAAATACCACTTGATTCGTTGAAAAACGGAAAACTTGAAGAACACTTGAGAAACACTTGATACTCTTACGACCCTAACGGTCTAGAATGTCCAAGGAAGCCTGTCCAACTTCATTTATCAATCCTGATCAATCTCTATGCATTCATGACATTTAGTTTCAATCTTATATTGATAGGGTAATTGTTCTCACTGAGTGGATCGCCAATCAAATAGGATTCTGAACTATTTGATTCGGTGTAAACGCAGAATCCGTTAGTATTCTGTATGTACACGGTCCTGACAATCGTCAAAGACAAAATGAAGAGTCCTTATGAACTTTTTCATAAGAGAAAGCCTTTGATTGACTTCTTTCGCCCATTTAGTTGCTCGTGCACCTTACTGAATATCCAGGCACAAAAGACGAAATTCGGTGTTGTTTCTAATGAATGTTAGTTTGTCGGCTATTCTTCTTCTCAGAAAGCTTATCGGGTCAATAACAAGTGAACCCGTATTGTGCAAAAGTTATTTTATGTTGATTGGCAGGAATCTAATTCTGCAGATGTTTGATCTGAACCTACATCGTTATTTGACTCCAATACGGTGTTTAATTCATTTAATCTTCCAGTTTTTTATGATGATGCGTCCACCTATAATGTGCATTCAAATATCATTCCTCCAAATCCATTACCTGTCATTCCTCAAAACCCTCCCTATACATTAAAAAATGATGCTACGTTAGTTGACATTGCATCTTCTTCATCATCTTTTGCCATTCCACCTCCATCTGTTTCTGCATCTCCTCCCTCATCATCTACCTCTACCTTATCTCAACCTGTACCACTAAATTCCCCAATTTACTCTACCTTACCATATTCCTCACATTCATCTACCCATCAGCCAACCTTCTTCAAATATTCTACCCATGACGACAAAATTCAAAACATAGAAAGATGTGAATCCAAGGATCACAATCAGGAATTATCAGCGTTAGAAGAATGGAATCAAGATAATGATTGTGGAATGATCATTAACTGTTGTTTAATTGTTTTTATGAACAAATATTAAATCAAGTAAATGTTTGTTATGACAAACACAATGATATGAACACAATAAATAAGCAAACAAGATTTGATTAAAAAGTATTTCATTAAAACTAATTAATGGTTACTGATGAGTAAAGAATGAATGCAATAAAGAATATATGCTTTGATCGTATTAATGTTGATAATGTATTGATATGATGGTTTTTAGGGTTTGTATTTAATTGTGTGAATCGATGTGATGTTTTCCGTCGAATTGATTGTGTTATGGCTCGTTAGTGTATTTTTTATATGAAACCTAGGATCCATAATTATAGACAATTATTGTTTATGTTAAGGAAACACCGAATCTCTTGGGATTCGAAATTGTCTTGTTGACTTATTGACTAGTAACACTTGCATTTTTTAAATACAAGTGTTTGGACTCCGCAACTACATAGTCTTCTATAGATGTTTGTTTTTCCGTATGTATCTTGTTCTTTCGAAGGTATTTGTTCTTCTCAAGGTATCTTGTTCTTCCGAAGGTATCTTCACTTGAACTTCAGAGCTGGTTGTTCAACTGCAGAAGATATTCGGATGATTGTTTTTCTAAGAAACATATCTATAGAGGAACAAAAAGTTCATTAGTAGATGTTTCTTACACTTAGTCAAATTCACAAATTGAACAAGTGTAATGTTTTACCTGCAATTATACATAAATCAACACAAATAAAGGTTAACCTATATACATAATGCATATATCAAAATAATGAATTATAATCATTCATTACAAGTATTGATTAAAGTTCTAAGCCAATAGAAAATGATCTAGACCTATTAGTCCTAGATCTCACAATACTCCCCCTTAGTCTTAAACACTTGTAATCAGCTCTTCAAAACTAAAACTCCTTCATCCTTGACGCCATTTTCTTGTTGAAGTATTATACTGCATCCTTTTGATCATCAAATTTGTACTTGATCTCCATTCTGCATATCTTTTGTAGTGTCTCAAAACCCAATCCCAAAATATCTTCTTTAGAGGTAAGTGTTTCCACTACACTTTGATTGTGCACTATTTCAAGCTCATCTTCTTCTGAGATTCTTAGTTCAGAAACTTCCTTAATGGTAGATCCTTTCAGCATCACAGCTTCATATCTTCTTCTTTTGTATGCTTTAGCATGCAATTTATTAAACACTTGAATCATTTCCACATACAAACATAGATCATTCTAAGCTCTTTCATCAGCATGTTTTGGGAAGAATTTGTCATGCAAATATGATGTGTAGCTTGGGTGAAGCATTCCTCTACAACACCAATTCTTTGGTCTTCTCAACATATCCCTATTATGTTATGGGATATGTATATTGATTCCCTTCAAAGCTTTTCATAACTGCTGAATTCCTATTGTTGTATCCAACCCTCTTCAATAGCTCATCATCTACCAATGTAGAGGACTGGTTGCTTGATATTTTTATCCTTTCTGTTCTTCTATTATACTCATCATCCTCTCTCTTAGCTTCTTTCATCACATCATCTCTGAAATTAGTCATTAACTTACCCACGAAAACAAAGAAGTCTCTTCCTCTTTGGTCAATTAGGTAGTTAGAAATGACTAAGCTTTGTAGATCCCCGAGGTCACTTTCAGATACACACAATATTGATACTATATCATGGAAGTATTGAATTCTTCCAGATGTTCTCTTTATGATTGCACAATCCCACTATTGATCATACTTCCACGCCGTATTCCTATTGTCTTCCACAGAGTTAGGACATGTGATGTGATCAAACAACTGTATCAAGGTTGATTTTTATTCTATTATCTCTCTGACTATTGTTCCCAATGGCCACACTTTTCTAGGATTAACTGCCCGTGGCTCTCTGATAAGCTTTTCTTTCCCTTTGTGCTGATCGTTACTATCAATTGTTATTGGTTCAGCAGGGGTTTTGTTATGTTGCTCAACATCAAGCTTTGGTGCTTCAATCCTGAACCTCACTCCAGTTTCTACTTCATCAGCCATTACATATTCCAACATCCTCCATAGCTCACCTATTTTCTTCCCTTGAGCTCATGCAATTTGTAGTTGTGACCCTGTAGCTAACAATTCATATTGTAATTGTTGGGCTTTGTTGTATCACAGTGAGCCAACTATTTCTTGATTTTTTGAATAGATTGAAATGTTGTGAAGGCTTCATAGTCACAGTTAGGGATCATGAATCTAGCAAGCTAAAACTCTTTTAGTAGATCCTTCATTGCAGTCACATTCATCCTCTCAACTATATCAAATGGAAACCCATGGTTGATAAGGGTCATAAACATTATTGACTCAGGCCTCTCTTCTAATATGTCTTTAGTTGTCGAAGATCATCAACCTTTGATTATTCTTGTTCTTAGATAGTTTCTTCTTTAGTGAGCTCTTTCCATTCTTCATCACTATCAGTTTCATCATGAGACTTAGGCTTTGAAGTTGATACATCCATTGAAAGAATGTGCTCAGAAGATATAGACCTTGAACTTTTAGGTGAATCTTCAACATTAATTACCTCTTTATGTGTAGCACCTAGGTACTTTCTCTTCCTGGTGTATTTAGTAATAGGCTTTGAAGTCTCGGAGGTTTATTTTGATGGTTTTGCTCTTGGAGCAACATTTGATTCCAGGGCACAAATTTTCATCTTTAGCTCATTAATCTCTTCATCTTTTCTTTTTAGCATAGCAGATTGAGCAGAAAGAGAATTGGTTGCGTGTTTAATTTTCAAAATCATCTTCTCCTATTCATCCTTCTTAAACCTCATTGATTCATTGATCTCTTTTTCTTGTTGAAGTAGTGCATCAATCACTTCATTGTTGCATTATGCATCTTCTATTAATATTTTAATTATTGATTCTTGCTTCATCAGCTCATCGTCCTTTTCTTTTATCACACCTTTCAACTCTTGAATCATTTTCTTTCTTTTGTTTGACTTGGTGACCAATTTTTTATATTTAGAAACTAGATAACTCTTTTTCACGGGAATGCCATCTTCACTCAGGTCATCTTCATGATAAGCAATTACATAAACATAATTTTCCACAACAAATCTACTGGGATGTTTGCATCAGCATTTGCCACATGAGCAAAAATAGTCATGTCTTCTCCTTCATACTTTCCATTGATCTTATTCAGTACAGATCTTCCCAGATGTGCTTGTACAAAAACATCACCTAGTTTTTCTATCTCGGGCAGCTCAACATTAATGATCAGTTAGAGGAACCTTAGAAACATGAACATTTTGTCATTCTTCTCTACTCTTATTTGGTCACATGAAAAATTGAAGATGTACTTTGAGTAGTTATATGTTCTTCCTTCAAAAATTCCTATGATTCCAGAAGAGATGTGCCTTGAGAATCTATACAATCCTGATTTCCTATTTGAGATATGCTTCAGATAAGTATGACATAGAAACCGGTAGGGCTTGCACAATATCCCCTTTTTCATATCTCCTATATCAAAGTCACCATCATAACTCATCAGTAGAAATATCGTCTCATAGTACTCATGTTCAAAGACGTCTGGGAGATCTATTTCTTGATCTCCCAATTCTAGTGTTCTTCAGATCGTCTGTTCATCTATTCTTAAGTGCTCAGTTCTTATTTTTGCCATAATGACCTTTGATTCTCCATCCTCCTCTATTCGTATAGAGTTCTAGAAATCAATTATATGTGCTTGATGAAGCACAGGCTATGCTGTTTAAGCATAAAAGAGCCTGGATCATCGCATATATCTGATAATGTCTCGACACCCTTCTAATACAGGGTTATCAACATTGAGAAATGCACACACATTGTGCTGTTTTGCAAATCGATTCAACATCTGTTTAGTAGAGTCTAAGAAGAATAGATTAGAATCAACACTATAGACATATGAATACGAACAGTTTTAACGATAACCAAGAATCAAAAAGTTTAGAATTGATGATTATGATATGATTTACCTTCAAAGCAATGATCTGAGATCAAGTTTATGTGTTGGTTTGAGGTTTTGATTTGGTAGTTTTGAATGTTCGTGAAAGGGGGAAAAGGTTTGTTAAGTCCGCTTTTCTAGGTCAAAAAAGTGAATAATGAACGTTTAAGTCAAAAACATCATTTATACTCACTCAGACACATTAAATTAATTTATTTAATGACGCGGGAACCTCTATTCTTATTACCAAATTTATTGTTTCCATAGTTTTTAGTTCTTTAATAGATATTCTAAGGATTTCATAGTTAGTCTTTGCTTCAGTAGATGTTCTACGGATTCCGAAGATCGACTACGAATGACTTAGAATTAAAAACTCACTTTTGCTAAAACATTATTTAAATTTTAATAGGTTACCATTCTATGAAAATAAATTATACTTTTAAAAACATTAACTCATCCGTAATTTACCAATCCACGGATAGTCATATTATATTAAGTTTTGCATTTTAGCTTCCGCTGATTTGAAAATGCACTATAGCTTCTACTGATGCTGAAAATGCACTGTAGCTTCTGCTGATGCTGAAAATGCACTGTAGCTTCTGATGATGTTGAAAATAAACTGTAGCTTCTACTCATGCAAATATTGAAACTTCTTTGATTATATGGTCCTAATCAACCATTTCTTCCTATTGGAACTTGTTGACTTTGTTTTCATGACAATTGTGCACAAAAAGCTATATATTTTTAAAAACATCATATACTCGGATACCTAGTTAGTGTTCAAGTTCCAATTTCCTCATTTAAATTTTTGATCCAAATTCAGATTTTTTTTTCATGCATTAACTATTCCCCCTAAATTTGTGATTAATGATAAGATGTGGCATTCATTATAAATTTATAAAAAAATTACCATGAAAGGCATATGACAGTCCAAAAGTCATAAAACATCCTATGTTAAAAAGAAATAATACAAAATAAAAGAATTATAATATACAAGCATATAAACACATATAATGGGATCATACTATGGCACTAAACTTCTTCCTGATGTATGATCTGATTCTAGTCCTGATTGCAAGTATGTTGGACCACTTAAATTCAAACAAGAATATTATATCAACTAGGCATGCTGTTTATCAATCTATGAAAATAAATTATGCTTTTTTAAAACATTAACTCATCCGTAATTTACCAATATACGGATAGGCATATTATATTATGCTTCACACTGTAGCTTCCGCTGATTTTGAAAATGCACTGTACCTTCTGTTGATGCTAAAAATGCACTGTAGATTCTACTGATGCTAGAAATGCACTATAGCTTCTGCTAATGCTAGAAATGCATTGTAGCTTCTGCTGATGCAACATATTGAAACTTCTTTGATTCTATGGTCCTAATCAACTGATTATTGCTGTTGGACCTTGTTGACTTTGTTTTCATGACAATTGTGCACAAGAAGGTATATATTTTGAAAAACTTTATGTACCCAACAACCAAGTTAGTGCTCAAGTTCCAATTTCCTCATTTAAATTTTTGATCCAAATTTAGATTTTCCCACACACAGTCACCTTTTCATTATGTTAGGCATGAACTAAGGGTAGTTTCCGCTCAAGATGAACCAACTTGCATATTAAAGAACTTTTGATCAGATTTAAAGCAAGTTAATTAATCAAGAAGTAAACAAACGCATAATTGTATAGATTGTATGAAGAGGCAGAAGCAACCCAAACACCCAAAGTCTTTCCTGCATGCTGCATAAGTACACTGAAGAAGAATGCTTCGGAAGTTTCACATATGCAACAGAAATATTCTAAGTGTGAAATCTTCCGAAGCCAAGACCAATATCTTTCAAAGCCAAAGATGAAGTCTTCCGAAGCTTCAAGAGACAAAGTCTTCCGAAGCAAACACTTGAAGACAAATTTCTTTTGAAGACTTTTAATACATGCTTTATCTGATTTACTTTATATAAAGCTGGACCCCCTTTCCGCTGCAACTCTGTAAAGTCACCAACTTACATGAGTTAGTGAAAAGATCCATGCTTTTGGTAACTGTACATTAAGGTCTTGAGTCTGTAACTTTCTACTTCATGTACTTTATCCTTTTTCTAATAGATAAGGATGTGAGCTATGGCATGTCATAGTCACTAGTCAAAAGGCAATCTGCCTTTTGACTCTACAATTGATTTTGTTTTGTGTCTAGTCAATTGTATCTAGCTTGCCTTCAAATTATGGCTGGCTGTAGGATGTAGTATAAGTATCTCATGTTCTTGTAACTTTCCATTATGCTTTGTAACACTTGTAATAGAACTTGAGAAAGCAATATACGGCAATCTTGAAAACCATCTCCTTGTGTATCTTGTTCTCTTGTTCTTTCTCTTACTTACTTGTGTTCTTAGTGTCTTTACTTGTGGTTAATCCAGTTCATTGTTTGATTAAGTTAAGTTGCTTTCCTCTTTGTGTTGTTGTGTTGTAAGTGACCACCCTTCACCGGTCCTGCATTTGGTATCAGTGCTTTCCAGGCTCTTGATATAAGATCTCACCATCTTAAGATCCCTCACACACACAAATATTTAAACATTTCAAATGACAGCCATTTCCAAAACGAATATGGAAACTGGAACCATGAACAAATCCCCACTAATCACTCTTGTTGACTTTGACACCTCGTGCCAAAGAATGGAAGGTTTCATCATATCTCTAGATTCAAGAATGTGGGATTCTATTGAGAATGGACCATACATACCAAGCACCTCTTCTGCTACTAGTGGTGGTATGATACCCAAGGTTGTTGTTGACTACTCTGATGAAGATAGGAAAAGAGTAGAGATTGACCATAAAGCCATGACAACCCTTCAGATTGTTTTTTCTAACTATGTGTACAGAGGTTTCAAGAAATTCAAAATAGCTAAGCAGTTGTGGGATGCATTGAAACTGATGTATGAGGGTTCCTCTAAAGCAAAGGAGAACAAGAAAGATCTCCTGAAGCAGCAGTTTGAAAAATTCACCTTCAAAGCAGGTGAAACCATGACTCAACAATACTTCAGGTATGTTGAGATTGTGGATACCCTAGTGGATGGAGGAGTTGCTCTTGAGAACAAAGACATTGTAAGGAAGTTCATGTCCTCACTTCCTAGGCAATGGACACACTACTGTGTGGTTATCAAGAGAACTGAGAACTTAAAAACTCTCACTCTGACAGAGTTATTTAGGATTCTCAGTGGCTACTAGATAGACATGACTATGCATGGTTCATCTGGAAACTCCAACAATCAAATGGGTTCAGCCCTTCATGTCGTTGAAAGGGATAGCATAGAACCCTAACATTATCTCATATGCTACCCTGACAACTCATCAAAGGGTCCTTTCATCACCTTCCGTGAGACACTAAGGGAGAACTACACTCAAGTAAGCCCATTCCAAGAGACAAGTTCTTCTCCAGCCTTTGTGTCTTCTGATGAAAGTTATGGCAGCTTTCTTTTCACCCTTGAAGACCTGGACTGTGTCCATCTAGATGATTTGGAGTACATCGAGATAGTCTAGCAGATGGCTCTTCTCACTCACAGAGCCAAGAAGTTCTACCAGCGGACTGGAAGGAAGATCCCCAACAATGCTACCAGTGGAAAGTTTGGGCTGGATTAAAGCAAAGTCAAGTGTTACAACTGTAACTTGATGGGTCACTTTGCTAGGGAGTATAATACACCAAGAACAAATGGTGGCCAAGCACAGTCCAGACCAAACTACACTAACAAAGCTACATATAATGAGAAACCAAAGCATCAAGCTACTATTGCTGCTGAAGAAGAAGGCTTTGACTGGAGCTTTCAGGTGGAAGATGCCTCTCCAAACCAAGCACTTATGGCAGATCATGATGAAGCCAAGGTATTGGAACATCTTTGTACCCATGAATGCATTGCTAAAGTAAATAGATACAGGTCCTACAACTTAGAAATGAGATCTGACCTTGAGTCCTTAAACATCTTAAAAGCTGATTTTAGAAAGTCTAAAAATTATTATAAACTAAATATAGAGGACTTAGAGAAAACCATTTCAGTTCTAAAACATGAGCATACAAACTTTAGGACTCAAATCAAGGATCTCATAACTAAGTTGACTGAGTGCTAGGCTGAACTTGTGATCAGCAAAGCCCAGGGCAGAAATGTGTGTTCTTGATGAAGAGACCTTCAAGAACATGATATCCTCATCCCTGCACAACCAAGTCTGCTATCAAAACAAGCAGGGACTAGGATCAAATGAGATAGCTCCTCTACACACAATATTGTCTGTAAGATCACCTAGGTGTGGAACTTGTGAAGATGAGCTTCCTCTCATAGATCCTTTAAGTGAATAGGATGAAGAAGTGATAGTGAAGAATCTCTTTGAGAAGAGTAAAGAGGAGGATTCTAAGAAGGGCCACTATCCTTCAAAGGAGAAGAAGAAGACTGTGATGACCAAGTCAATAAGAAAGAACTTGATCAGAAAGAGCAAAAGAAAAGCTAGGAAGGCTTAAGAGATCAAGGCTACTTTTGACTCTAAGTAGAAACAAGTTTTTATCTCTGCAGGGTTTGAAGTAGTAAAGACTGAAGACATC
>BJCM01085458.1:0-11881 GCA_018326385.1 Flaveria bidentis
AATAGATATAACATTAAACAATTATAAACCTGTAAAATCAATATACGTTAAACAATTCATTAATGAAATATTAAACATAATAAACACAATCAACCATTAGTATTTCATTAAGTATCAAATCATTACACAAGTGTAAGACATATTACATTCAGATCAGGATCTAGGTACATATATGTATCAACAATCTTTATTATGGTAAATCCTGTATAGCACTCAAAGACAAAGCACATCAATATCATGTATAATTTTGATAATAGATAATTTTGAAAACGGATTGATAGAAGTAGTCAGTTAACACAAATGAACATTATATTGATTTGTTCACAAAATCTTTTGATAAACATAGATTTAAGTACCTTGTATCAACTATTAGGATGATAACTTTGGGTAGATTTTCTTAAATTAATTTTAAGATTGTTTTCTCAAATATGTGTGTCTTTAATGTTGTCTAACTTGTCATTCATATAAGCCCTATTTAACCATGGAGAAAAATTTTCAAAATGATATTCCTTAGAATTTTGAGAATTAAAAATATATTTTCTTTCAGAAGACATTAAAGTTGACTTTGGAAGAATATTATATCTTCAAAACTAATAATTACTAACTAAAAATAAGAAATTTACCTTCAAAAGAAATTTTAATATATCTATCGAAGCTTAAATATGTTTCTAAATACTTATATGTTTTGAAGGATAGTTTTCTTCCAAAAGCAATTGACTCTCGGAAGTTTTATTCATCCTTCAAATAAACTTCTAAAGTTTAATCTCTTCTGAAACCAAATATATCTCAGAAGCAAAATACTTTAAGTATCTTTCTTCCAAAGCTATTCTTATCAAGCTAAGGAATATCTTCCAAAGTCAAATTGGCTTTGAAAGATTTCTCAAAACTTCTGAAGACAAATTACCTTCGGAAGATTTTCGACTTCAAAAATAACTTCCTTTTTGGGCACTTTTTCTCAAATCCGGATTTCAAAGTTATCTTTTTCCATTAACTTTCTCTCAAATCCAACCATATAAATATCCTTACAATGGTTCCCTTCTTTCTTCTCCCTCTACATCTGCAAAAGTTCTAACCCTAAATTCACCCACAAACCACCTTTATTCTTAAATTCTTTCGTACTAATGCTTTCTCAATTGGCCAACCCTGAACCTTGAAATCAGCCAAAATTTTCCATGCACCTTCACATGCAACGTAATCAAGATTCTCTATTCTTATATGAGAAAGATCCTGGTTTCTTAGTTGTTTGTCGTTTCTTTTCTCAATCCACCTACCTTACCACACTTATAATTAACCCTCAGCTATATGAAGAACAATTGCTTGAATTTTGGAGGACCTCCTAAGAAGTGATCTTGGATGGTGAGAAGGCACTATCTGCATTAGTGTAGGGGAAGACAATTTTGATTACTCCAACCACAAGCAACTCTTGTATAAGGCTCAGTTATGAATAAAGTGAGTTGTCCTTTCCTAAGTCTGCAGTGATTTAATAATTTAGGCATATGGACCATGAAGGGGATTACAAACTAAGAACTTTCAAAAAGGGTAAGGTCTCTTAATGGTGGAAGTATCTCATTCATGTTATTATTGACTATTTATCTAACAAACATGAAGGATGGGACTAGATTCCTGAGGACATGTCCTGTATAGTCCATGGAATGGTTTAATGGATCAAGTTCAAGTACTCCCAATTTTTCTATAAAACTTGCTTGCAAACTTGGACTCTTTAGAGTACTATATGTTCCCTAGATATGTCCAACATATTCTTAACTGTGAACTGGGCTCACATTTAAGGGGAATATGGGCTACTCTTAAATTATGACAAGTGAAGCCTGAGATCTTTAAAATCATGAGAGAAACTACTCTTGGCTTCTTAGGGGTAGAAACAACCCTGGTCCTAAAAATATTAGAGCTCATGGCTTAATATTACAACTTGGCAACACCAACTAATGTTGAATCCACACCTTCTACATTTACAACACCCACATAGCCACAAATAACCATCACCTATTCAAGAAAATCTAAACGAACCCCTACTCAGTCTACTTAAATTGAGTAGGCCCTTAAACAATCACCCATATAGGAGGAAGTGCAACTAAGAGCTCCCACTTCTACTGTGAAACAGACCACTCCCTTTACTTATTTGATCATTGTTGAGGTTCCTCATGCTCAGCCTGATGAGCTCATTGCCCAAACCTCAAGCTTTCACTTTGAGTCTCAAAACTTAATTGATCAGCCTTTAGGGGAAAGCTACCATCCCTAGCTGTTAGATCTAAACAAACCTATCCCTAACCTCCAATTCTATGATGATGAGGATATGGGTTTTAATGAGTACCATAAGTCTCTCTTCTCCTCCCCTACTAAACGAGAGATGAGTGCTCTTGAATCACCCATATCTAGCCCATATTATCCAACCCTAACTAAGGTGGACTTCCCTTAACATGTTAAGGAAGTCCATATGGAAGAGGCTCTCACTTTTGCAAGTGATTACATCATTAAGACCTGAACCATGACAACCCAGCCTATTGACACTTATCTTGAAACTATCATGGCATAGGGGAAATCTAGCAAGCAAGAACTACAAACTGGTGGTGAGTAAGAAGACCTTGGTACTATTCTCTCATACCCCATGATTCTTCTAATATAGTTAAGGGGAGTCTTTAACTAAAGGTGCAAAATTTGTCTAAAACCTACAACTATTTAGTTTCTAAGGTTAGTCACTTGGAATCTCAGGTGACCTTGGAAAGGCAGGTTATTAATCAGCAACTTGAGATCACCGATCTCAAGGGCAAGTCAGCTAGAGACTTGTCAGGAAAACTCAACTAGGTCTACAAGAACCTATGGATGTGGTAGACCTAACCTTAGATCCCCTATCCAAGAGGGTGATGCTACCAAAAAGGCGGAAAAAGTCCTACCTACAATCATAGAACCTAGGAGTTCTACCTAGAGTATGGACATAGAGGCCTCAGCATCCTTACTTGCATTTGTCCATACTCAACAACCTTCTAAGACCAACATTGATATGGATGCCCTGATTAATAGCCTATTCAAAGAGCGAATTCCAAGGGCTATATCTACCCAATCCTGCCCTGCTAAAAACCCATAAATAGGATGGAGGTATGATTGTTAGATCTACTAATAATAGGTCTAGATCATTTTGTATAGGCTTAGAACTTTAATTAATACATGTAATGAATATTTGTAATTGATTATTTTGATGCATGCATTATGTATATTGGTTAAAATATATGTGCGTTGATTTATGTGTATGATTGCAGGTACAAACATTATACTTGGTCAATTTCTAAAATTGACTAAGTGCAAGAAACATTTATGGATGAACATTTTTGCTCTTCCGTAGATATCTTTCTTACAAGACATTCATCTGAAGATCTTCTCGAATGAACATCGATGTTCACTTATGAACAACACTACACATGGAGAAAATGAAGTGAAGACTTCTACGGAAGATAAAGTATCATTAGAAGAACAAAGTAGCTACAAAAGAATAAAGTAGTTGCGGAAGAACAAAGTAGCTACGGAAGACAAAAGTAGTTGCGGAAGACAAAAGTAGTTGTGGAAGACCAAACACTTGGACTTATATCATACAAGTGTTTCAAGTCAACAAGTCAATCACGGACTCCAAGAGATTCGTTGTTTCCTTAACAGAAACACGTGTGTCTATAAATATGAGTCCTAGGTTTCACATCAAAGACACATGCAATAAACGGCAACATAAACACCATCACATTGTTTTCACACAATTAATAAAACACAAAACCCTAGCAGCCGTCAAATCATCACACCAAAACCATAAACACAATCATTGCATAGAAGTTAGATATCTTTCTTACAAGACATTCATCCGAAGATCTTCTACGGATGAACATTAGTGTTCACTGATGAAAAACACTACACATGGAGAAACTGAAGTGAAGACTTCTACGGAAGACAAAGTATCTTCAAAAGAACAAAGTAGTTATGAAAGAATAAAGTAGTTGTATAAGAACAAAGTAGTTGCAGAAGACAGAAGTAGTTATGGAAGACCAAACACTTGGACTTATATAATATAAGTGTGTCAAGACAACAACTCAATAAGTCAATCACGGACTACAAGAGATTCGTTGTTTCCTTAACCGAAACACGCGTGTCTATAAATATAAGTCCTAGGTTTCACATCAAAGACACATGCAATAGACGGCAACATAAAGACCATCACATCGTTTTCACACAATTAATAAAACACAAAATCCTAGCAGCCGTCACATCATCACACCAAAAACCATAAACACAATCAATGCATAGAAGTTAGATATCTTTCTTACAAGACATTCATCCGAAGATCTTCTACGGATGAACATCGGTATTCACTAATGAACAACACTACATGTGGAGAAACTGAAGTGAAGACTTCTACCGAAGACAAGGTATCTTCAGAAGAATAAAGTAGCTGTGAAAGAATAAAGTAGTTGTATAAGAACAAGTAGCTGCGGAAGACAAAAGTAGTTGTGGAAGACCAAACACTTGTAATTATATCATACAAGTGTTTCAAGTCAACAAGTAAATAAGTCAATCACGGACTCAAAGAGATTCATTGTTTCCTTAACAGAAACACTCGTGACGATAAATATGAGTCCTAGGTTCACATCAAAGACACATGCAATAGACGGCAACATAAACACCATCACAACGTTTTCACACGATTAACAAAACACAAAACCCTAGCAGCCGTCACAGCATCATGCCGAAAACCATAAACACAATCATTGAATAGAAGTTAGATATCTTTCTTACAAGACATTCATTCGAAGATCTTCTACGGATGAACATCGGTGTTCACCGATGAACAACACTACACATGGAGAAACTAAAGTGAAGACTTCTATGGAAGACAAAGTACCTTCAGAAGAACAAAGTTGCTACAGAAGAATAAAGCAGCTGCTGAAGAACAAAGTAGTTGCGGAAGATCAAACACTTGGAGTTATATCATACAAGTGTTTCAAAACAAGTCAACAAGTCAATCACGGACTCCAAGAGATTCGTTGTTTCCTTAACAGAAACACATATGTCTATAAATATGAGTCCTAGGTTTCACATCAAAGACACATGCAATAGACAGCAACATAAACACCATCACATCGTTTTCACATGATTAACAAAATACAAAACCCTAGAAGTCGTCACATCATCACACCAAAAAACATAAACGCAATCATTGCCTAGAACTTAGTTAGCAATTATTATTTGATTCTTTGTAATCATTAATCAGTTTTATTGAATTGCGTTTGATTCAAAACATATTTCATTGCATATTGTTGATATCGTTTGAGCACTTATTATTTATATTCATTGCCATATATATTGATTGTTTAATCAATTAAACAAAGATTAATGATAATTCTGAGATCATTAAATCGAAATTAATCTAATACTGATAATTACTGATTGTGATCTGTGGATTCACAATGATGCTAAAAGAAGAGCCCTGGTACCCTCTAGATCTCAAAGGCAAAAAAAGTTTGTAGTTTTCAAACCATGAGATACTATGAGAGATTTTCTCTAGTTTATCTGCCACTTGCCAACCCAAGTAATAATAAGAAATCTAAAAGGTTGATTGAAAGGATTCAAGAAAGAGTGCTTGAAGAGTTTTGGAAGAGATCCAATTATATAGATAGAGGCTAGCAGGCAAAACTATTAGTCAACCGGATATTAAGGCAGACTCTAAGATTCTTCGAAGGGAAAACCTTAATTGAAGACCTGGTAGTTGAACCTGTGAATCATGTCTACAGGAACTACATCAGCACCAATTACCCTCAGTGAGGCACTAGCTGGTGAATGTGTCTCGTAGCCTTTCTCTAGCCAGAGCTTAATTCCTACATAAAGTGATAAAGGGCAAAGCTCTCTCCAACCTGAGTTACATGAGTCAGTAACTAACAAAGGGAAGGGGATTATGACCTCTAAGGAGATTGAGGAGGAGAAAAGAGAGAGGAAGAGGACGACAAGGGGAGAGAGTTCAAGTGAGACCCCAAGCTTTATGAAAGTTGTAATCAAGACTACCCCCTAGCCAAACACTAAAAAAGATGAGTTAAGGGAAGCCAGATGGAACTACTAGGTGTTTAGAAACTACAACATAGATGCTATGGTAGAGGAAGGAAGTTGAGGCTGCAGAGTTACTTCTCAAAATTAAGGAAGAATTAAGTTTAAAAAGATTTTATGAACCTCCAACCCTTTCGACAGTTCAAGAAAGCCCTGGAGCAGAGGTTGTGACATCTTAACAAAAAACTCAGGTAGGTAGAGAACAAGACAGACAAAAAACATGGTAACCTACCCAAGTGCCATAGGCCTTTATCAGGCAGCAGACCTACTTACCTTGTCATATGAGTATATAGAATTTGAGTACCTCAATCAGCTTAAGCAAAAAGTATTAAAAGGACCAAAAGGCTGCTAAGAGGAAGGTGAGGGAAGAGGCTACAAATTTAACAACCACCATCCAAGACAATAAAAAAAGTCTACGGACAGACTAAAGATGGTGAACTTGTAGAAGTTTTATGGGTTCTCCGAAAGGAAACTTGGTCCAATGTCTCTATCCAGTATGGATGAGCATATTAGAGTGATCATGAAGATGATAAAAGAAGGATAAGCTGGTTGACTTGCATTCCCCACCAAGTCAGGCTGCACCTAAAGTTGAGATCAAGGTTGAACCATAAGAGACAACTCAGCCTGGATCTAGTGCTGCATCTCATAAAGCTTCATCTTCTAACCCAAAACAAGGTTCTGATCCTTTTACTTCTAAACCTTTGAAGAAAAAGGACTTGTAAGGTTTGATATAAGGCAGATGCAACCCAAAACATCCAAAGTCTCTCCTGCATGAATGCACAAGTGTACTGAAGTGGAATTCTTCGAAAGTTTCACACTCTACCTTAGAAAATATTCTAAGTGTGAAATCTTCTGAAGCCAAGAAACAATATGTTCTGAAGCCAAACATGAAGTCTTCCAAAGCTTCAAAGACAAAGTCTTCTAAAGCCAACACTTGAAGACAGAGTTCTTCCGAAGACTTTTGAACACATCTAATGTACCTTTTCCATAAAGCTGGATCCCTTTCTGCTGCAACAATGATGAGACACCAACTTTACATAAGTTGGTGAAAGGTCCATGCTTTTGGTAACTGTACATTAAGGTCTTGAGTCTGTAACTTTCCGCTTTATGTACTTAATCCTTTTTGTAATATATTAGGATATGAGCTATGGCATGTCATAGTCACTAGTCAAAAGGAAATCTGCCTTTTGACTCTACATTGATTTTGTTGGTGTCTAGATCATGTATCTAGCTGGCCTTCAAAGTATGGTCGGTTATAGGATGTAGTATAAGTATCTCTGGTCCTTTGTGTCTTAAGGGACTACTTTGTAAACATTTGTAAAGAACTAGGGAGCATTATACATCATCCATGAAAACCAATACTTTTGTTCTTCTTTACTTGTTCTTTCACTTGAATACTTGTGTTTCTTAGTTATCACTAAAACTGGTTTCTAGTTCCCCATATGATCTGTTAAGTGTTGTTGCACTCTCTCATCTTGTGTTGTTGTGTTGTAAGAAAGTACCCTTAAACGGTCCTGCAATTGGTATCAGAGCATTCCAGGCTCTTAATAGTAAGATCTCACCATCTTAAGATCCCTCACACACACAAAATACTTAACAACTCAAATGGCAGCTATCTCTAAAGCTGATATGGAAACTAGAACCATGACAAAGTCCCCACTAATCACTCTTGATGACTTTGACAATTTGTGCCAATGGATGGAACGCTTTATCAATTCTCTAGACTCAAGAATGTGGGAGTCTGTTGTCTCTGGACCTTACATACCAAGCACCTATTCAGCTGCTACTGGAGGTGGTATGATTCCCAAGGTTGTGGCTGAGTACTCAGATGAAGATAAAAAGAGAGTAGATATTAATCAAAAGGTCATGACAGCTCTTTAGACTGCTCTTCCAAACTCTGTATACAGAGGTTTCAAGAAATTCAAAACAGCTAAGCAGCTGTGGGATGCATTGAAACTAGTGTATGAGGGTTCCTCTAAAGCCGAGGAGAACAAGAAGGATCTCCTAAAGCAACAGTTTGAAATTTTCACCTTTAAGACAGGTAAGACCATGACTGAATAGTACTTCTGGTATGTTGAGATTATGGATACTCTAGTGGATGTTGGAGTAACTCTTGAAAACAGGGACATTATAAGGAAGTTCATGTCCTCTCTTCCTAGGTAATGGACATATTATTATGTTGTTATCAAGAGGACCGAGAACCTTAAGAATTTCACTTTGACAGAGTTGTTTGGCATTCTCAGTGGATACCAGATGGAGATGAACATGCAAAGTTCATCTGGTAACTCCAGCAATCAAATAAGCTCAGCCCTGCATGTGGTTGAAAGGCATAGCATAGAACCTCAGCATCATCTTATATGCTACTCTGACAACTTATAAAAGGGTCCTTTCATCACCTTCTTGGAGACGCCAAGGGAGAACTACACTCAAGGAAGCCCATTCCAAGAGACAAGTTCTTATCAAGCTTTTATGTCTTCTGATGAAAGTTTTGGCAGCTTTCTTTTCACCCTTGAAGACCTGGACTATATCCATCCAGATGATCTGGAGTATATGGAGATAGTCTAGCAAATAGATCTTCTCACTAACAGAGCCAAGAAGTTCTACAAGAGGACGAGAAGGAAGTTTCCCAGCAATACAGCCAGTGGAAAGTTTGGGCTGGATAAAAGCAAAGTCAAGTGTGACAACTATAACCTGATGGGCCATTTTGCTAGGTAGTGCAAGGCACCAAGAACAAATGGTGGCCAAGCACAATCAGACCAAAATACACTGATAAAGCCACCCACAATGAGAAGCCAAAGCAGCAAGCTACAGTTGTTGTTAAAGAAGGAGGCTTTGACTGGAGCTTTCAGGTGGAAGATGCATCTCCAAACCAAGCATTGATGGTTGACCATGATGAAGCCAAGGTATTGGAACATCTCTGTACTATTGAATGTATTGCTAAAGTTAATAGATACTGGTCCACAACTTAGAGATGAGATCTAATCTTGAGTCCTTAAACATCTTAAAATCAAAAAAGCTAAAAATGATTATAAGTTAAAGATAGAGGACTTAGAGAAAACCATTACAGTTCTTAAACATGGGCACACCAATTATAGGACTCAGGTCAAGAATCTCATATCCAAGTTGACTGAATGCCAGACTGAGCTTATGATCAGCAAAGCCAGGGCAGAAAAATATGTTCTTGAAGAAGAGATCTTCAAGAACATCATATCCTCATCTTTGCATGCAAAAGTTTCTTATCAAAACAAGCAGGGACTAGGATCTAGTGAGATATCTCCTCCACACATAATCTTGTCTGTAAGATCACCTAGGTGTGGAACTTGTGAAGATGAGCTTCCTCTTATAGATCCCTTAAGCAAAGAGGATGAAGAAGTGATGGTGAAGAATTCCTACGAGAAGAGTGAAGAGGAGGATTCTAAGAAGGGTCACTATCCTTTTGAGGAGAACAAAAAGCCTGTGATGACCAAGTCTATGAGGAAGAACTTGATCAGAAAGAGCAAGAGAAAAGCTAAGAAGGCTCAAGAGATCAATGCCACTTTTGACTCTAAGCATAAACAAGTCTTTATTTCTACAGGGTTTGAAGTGGTTAAGATAGAAGACATCAACCTAAACTCTTGTACCAAGAGTTCTGGTTGATGTTCAAACCATCTCAACATCAAGAAGAAGGTTGATCCGTTGTGTACCACTGCTACACAGCCTGAACTATCCAACTCCAAGAACAGTTCTCACCCCAAAAGGACTGTCTCAGCATCTGCAAAGATGAAGGTGGAGAAAGGAAGTGATCAAAGTTAGCCTTGCTCGCAGAAGAAGGCTCTTAGGAAGAAGAAATTTGAATGTGTTATGTGTGAGAGTACTTCTTATCTCGCTAAGGATTGTCCATACAATCCAAGAGGTACTCTTCATGTGACCATGAAAGAGACTTCCAAGAGTTCCAAGAAACATTCAGCTTCTGAAGGAAAATATGTTTCCTTCAGAAGCTCCTAAATGAAGAAGAAGGCAAGTGAAAAATTGCCCTCGGAAGAAAATTTGGTCTTGGAAGAAAGGAATACTTCTGAAGCACTGAAGTCTGCTGCAGTGCTAGCGGGATCTTTCGAAGGTCTAGGTCAAAACTTCCGAAGTCTCAAAAGCTTCTAAAGTGTTGAAGGTCAAGTCCAAACTTCCAAAGGTGGTGTGGAAGACAAAGAAAGACCAAGTGACGAAAAGTTCTCCATCAACAACAACAAAAGATCGTCAAAGCACAACCATGGGATCTATTACTGTTTCATTACCTTCTACTTCTTTTGATGAGCCCAAGACCAATAAGGCTTGGGTTTCCAAATGTAACTAACCATTTTCTTTATGCAGGCAAGAATGTCTAGATCATTGATAGTGGTTGTTCCAGGCACATGACAGGCAATAAGTCACTACTCCAAAATTTTGAAAGAATGGATGGAGGGCCAGTTGCTTTTGGAGGAGATGAAGGTAGTTATATTTCTGGAGGGGGAAAGGTCACAAATGGTAAGCTCAACATTGAAAAGGTAAACTTTTTCAAGGAGCATGAATACAATCTTCTGAGTGTATCTCAATTTTGTGATCAGAGTCATAACATGCTCTTCACTGAGCATGAGTGCATTGTTCCCAAGCCCAGGGTGGTTATTCCTCAAGAGCATATCCTACTCAGAGCCCCCAGGAGAGGGAACATGTACAAGATAGATTTGCAAGAAACATCCCCCTAAGGATAAGTTTCATGCTTTCTATCTAAAGCAAATAGTGATGAGTCTTTCCTCTGGCATAAAAGAATATGCCATGTAAACTTTAAATACATGGAATAAACTGATTAAGAATGATTTGGTAACTGGAATACCTAAGAAAGAGTTTACAAGTGATGATCATTGTGTTGCTTGTCTGAAAAGGAAGCAACACAAGGTATCTCACAAACGTAAGGAAAGAAACTCCATCACTACACCCCTACACTTGTCACATATGGATCTCTTTGGCCCTACTAGTGTAATGAGTCTAGGAAGGACCTCTTATTGTTTAGTGATCACAGATGACTTTACAAGATTCACTTGGGTCTTCTTCCTTAGAACTATGGATGAGACTCCTGAGATTCTGAAGAATTTCATCTTAAAGATTGAGAATCAATGTGATCACAAGGTCAAAACCATAAGATATGATCAAGGAACTGAATTTAAGAACCAAATCCTTGATGCATTTTATGATGAAAAGGGTATTACAAGACAATACAGTGCTCCCAGGACTCCTCAGCAAAATGGTGTTGTTGGGAGAAGAAACAGGATACTAATTGAAGCTGCAAGAACCATGTTGTCTGACTCTAAGTTGCCCATCACCTTCTTGGCAGAGGCAGTCAACACTGCCTTCTATGTACAAAACAGAGTTTTAGTGGTTAAGACTCATGGAAAGACTCCTTATGAACTTTGGCACAAGAGAGAACCTTTCATTGGTTTTCTTAGGTCATTTGGATGTCCTTGCACCATCTTGAATACCAAAGATCAAATCACCAAATTTGCTGAGAAATCAGATGATGGACACTTCATTGGATACTCCTCTCAAGCTAAGACTTATATAGCATACAATCTCAGAACTAGAATTGTTGAGGAGTCAGCCAATATGACTTTCAATGAACACACACCTAGTGTAGCTGGTTCTGGTCCTGATTGGCTATTTGTTCTTGATCTAGTTACTAACTCTTTTAACAAATCTTGTGAGAATGTTTCAAGATCTACAGATATCTTACCTCCAGGTGATCCTGATCCAAGATTTGAGCTAAGAAGACCTTCAAGTTATTTTT
>BJCM01085460.1:0-16455 GCA_018326385.1 Flaveria bidentis
ACTGGCAGCGAAACTGCCGGCGAAACTGCCGGCGAAACTGCCGGCGAAACTGGCGGCGAAACTGGCGGCGAAACTGCCGGCGAAACTGGCGGCGAAACTGCCGGCGAAACTGGCGGCGAAACTTGCGGCGAAACTGGCGGCGAAACTGGCCGCGAAACTGGCCGCGAAACTGGCGCGAAACTGCCCGCGAAACTGCCAGCGAAAGTACTTATCTGGCAGCGAACAGGAATTAACCCCTTTAAGTGTTAACTTATTTGCAGGTTGTGTAGTGTGATCCTAGCCTAGAAAGCTTAGTTTAGAGGTTACTCACGATATCCAAGTGAGTTCTAGATCCTCTTATTTGTAAGTTTTTCCATGTTTTGGGGTTATTATGCATACTAAATACATGTTTTTAAATGACTAAGATTTTATGAGGTTTTAACAGGAAGACCGATTTTTCTATAAGGAAATGTGTTATATAAATGTTTAAATAAAAGTTTTTCGCGCTGACGTGGTAGCACGACCCCACCTAGGGGCGTTGCCCCTTGGACCCCACTAGGGGTTGCTGCCCCAAGGACCCCGCTGTTAGGGGCTGCCACCCCCGAACCCCCGCCGTCCCACGGAGGGTTGGTTATGTTTTATGATGACTAGTACATGGCACGCTGTGTACTTAATAAGTTAAGTATTATATATTAAAGTGGAAGATGATATTAATGAAAAGTAAAACTTATTGAATATTACCCTCAAGCCTTTTTGATGATGAAAAGTGTTGCAATCACTATGATAGGCTGCACTTACGTGAGTCTGATGTATGATGATTGATCCGTATTCATGTGCGGGATATGTGCCTTGCAGTGTGGATCAACGGGGGTTAGCTACCATGATGATGTGTACCAACAAGGATCGACATTTGTTGTCGATCATCATGGAGCTCTTGCTTTGTGTAATCTCATTTATGATGAAGTGAAAGTTATGAAAGAACGAAAGATAATGAACATGCTTATTAAGTCGCAAATGTTATGTGTTATGATGTATGTGTGGTCATTGTATGAAGGATAAAGTTTATATTTTCTTATTTACCAAAACTAGAACTCACTCAGCAAAACTGACTTTTATTCATAATAGTTGGCAGGTAAATATTGATGCAGAGGATGGCACCAAGGAGCTACTTGGAGAACAACGGATGGCATTCCTGTTTACGAAATCTTTTATTGTAATTTAAGAAAAAGTACTAAGTTTTATTTACAAATAAAGGACAACTGTATGAGTACAATGTAATTTCCAAGTTTCAAATGAATGTCTAATTATTTCCGTTGCGTTGTTTTGTTATTAATATGATTTTATGCTATGATTAACCAACTGTGAGGCTTACCGAGAATGGGGCCTTACAAGTTGGTATCAAAGCAAAAGTTTTAGAGAATTGGCTAAATAGTTTTGAAAACCTAAACAGAAACTGAAAATGGGACCAAATGAAGGATGCCAATCCAAGTAGCTACATGCCATCATGTAAAAGTTTTCAAGTAAAACTGAGATTATGTGCATGTGCTATGTGTTCTATGTGCTTGTAGAGTTGAATATTGACATGTGTTAGGATACTGATTGCTTGGGACAGGAGGGTAAGATAAGTAGTTAATCACACTTGGCCATTATAATTAAGGACTTACCGTACTGATAATGATCTGAGCAATTATCTTGAATAACCATTTTGGTGTTTGAATATTATAGGAATTAGTTATGTTGTCATTAGGTCTTTCCTAAGGATTAACAATGACACAACAAAATGTGTCCATGAACTCCCACTTGAATATTCTACTGCCATCACTACTTTAAGTACTGTTACGATTACTTGTACTATTACTACCATGAGCTATGAGAAGCCAAATTACTAATGATAATTTTACAGGTTATCTGAGACTATGGAAGGAAAAGGTAAGGCACAAGCTGACCTAGTTCACGAGACCAATTCGATCGGGAGCAGTTTGAGGATCAATCCTCGGATGGAATACGAGGCTTACCTTAGGAGGTGTGGACACCCTAGGTTTTTATCTGTGACTTCGGACGTCTCGGAGCCATCAGAAGACTCCACTTCGACGTCCCCAGCCAGGAGCCAAAAGCGCTCCAACTCACCGCATGTCGTTGCACCCATTCACTCATCTCTCCCTCCTATTGGGGACATGGGTGCACGAACTGTTACCCGCCCACGAAAGAGTGTTAGGCTGGGACCTTCAGTTTCTTTCACGATGACTCCTCCTCTTCCTCCACCAATTAGGAGACAGATACCGGCCCCACAGCCATTTGACCCACCTTGATACTAACCGCATGACGAGTACTGGATGCCAGCTAGGCACAACATGTATGACGGCCCTAGAGTACTAGATGGTAACCGGTACTCCTAGTCTAGCCGCTGGGCAAGTGATGCAGGTCCCTCCGACGCTGCATTGTACGAGATTTAGAAGATCGTCCATCGTCATGAGCTGACTCTTCAGTGCGACACTCGGACCTCACAATCTACCTAGTTTCAGGCCATGATGGCTTCACATGGGGTACAACGGTTGGAGCAAGAGCATAAAAAGAAGAACTTGGGGTGGCTAGGATGGTTGAAAATGAAGTGGATGTGAAGGCCTGGTGGGGAAATGGGATTTTCTGTCTCTTAGATAGTTTAAGGGAACAATTTCTATTATTAACTGATACTATTATTATTGTTTATTACGAGGGTAACGGTACCTTCCAAGTTGTGAACCATGACATATACTTTTTTTTAATCTCTATAATGGATGATCTTATGGTTGTTTAAGAAACTATTGCTATCCGATACTAGCCTTGCAGGGTGAATTGATATGGATTATGTAACTCCACAAGCTTGAGGGGAACAATTTGGTTGCTCGGGAATAAACTCCACAAACATGCTTAATAAAACTATCAATTATTTCATGTTGTTCATATACTATGATTTTTGTGCAATTGTTGGCGTGACCTTTAGGGTAATCAATGTGTTGGGATAATAGAAACCTATTATATGATTCTAAACAAGTTGCTTGTCTTGAAATTAGAATGCCATCAAGAATAAGAGCCCGTGTGGGTAGGAGATGGACAGGAAGAGGCCCCCACGAGGAGCCTAGATGAGAAGGGAATCAACCACAAACCCCGCCAGTTATCAATAACCCAGGAAGCGATGAAAGAATTGCAAACATTGTGGCGTAACAAATCACTAATGCCATACCCGCCATCATTGCCCGAATCAATAAGGATCAGGACAATGCCACTGGAAACGGGAAAGATCACGAGGATGATACCAATGGATTCCACACCAGGTGATCATACAAGACGTTTATGGCTTGCAAACCCAAAGATTTCTATGGCACCGAGGGTGCTATTGAGACTTGCAGCAAGATAGACGAGATCAAGCCGGTACTAGACATAAGTGGGTGCAAGATGGAGCACATGGTACGATTTGCCTCCCAATCCCTGAAAGCATAAGAGCTTGAATGGTGGAAAACAATCATTTAACCTCGAGGAAGAAATGCTGCAGGCTGTATGAGTTGGGCCGAGTTCATAGAATTGATGATCAACAAGTACTATTCGATCAACTAGCTAGAGAAAATAGAATCTGAGTTCTTAGGCCTAGAGATGAATGGTCCGAACTACACCGAATACTTCAACCGGTTTCTAGCCCTGTCCAGACTGGTGCCCAACTTGGTGACACAAGAAGCCAAAGGTGTAGCCCGATTTATCTAGGGATTACATCCTAGGGTATGAGGGATGCTCGCAAGGAAAGCTATGTGGTCAATGGTATGTTCCTTATCAACAACCCTCGTGCTACCGTACTCTTTGATATTAGAGCAACTGCTAGTTTTTTCTCTACTACTTTTAGGCCTTTGATTGACTTGAATGCGTGTATCCTGACTATTCCGTTTACCATAGAATTAGCGGATAGTAATGTTATAGAAACTAATGAAGTCATCAAGGACTGTTCAATAGATCTAAAAGGAAGCACATTTAAGATAAAACTGATGCCTATTAAGCTAGGAGGATTCGATGTGGTTGTTGGTATCGATTGGTTGGCTAAGCATAGAGTTGAAATTGTCTGTGAGGAACGCCTGCTTAGGATACCATTGAGCGATGGGAGAGTACTATTGGTTCATGGTGAAGGAAGTGACATGTTATGCCATATGATATCCCATCTGAAAGCTACCAAGAGGCTTAAGAAGGGACATCTAGCTTTCATGGTCTACGTAATGAAAGCAAAATAGGAGAAGACGATTAAGGATATTCTAGTAGTTTCTGAGTATCTTGAAGTGTTTCCCGAAGATCTATCGGGACTCCCTCCAAACCGACAAGCCGAGTTTCAGATAAACCTAATGCCTTGTGCAGCACCAGTAGCTAAGGCACCATATCGACTCGCTCCTCCCAAGATGAAGGAACGAATGCTGTAGATCCAAGTACTACTCGACAAGGGATTTATTCCATTGAGTGTTTCTCCATAAGGTGCACCGGTCTTATTTGTGAAGATGAAGGATTGAACCCTACGGATGTGCATTGATTACCAGGAGCTAAACAAGCTAACGATAAAGAATCATTATCCTCTCCCAAGGATTAACGACCTATTCGATCAATTACAGGGAGCTAGCTACTTTTCTAAAATAGATTTAAGATCGGGATACCATCAAATGAAAATAAGAGAAGAAGACATACCCAAAACGATCATTAGGATGAGATAGAGACATTATGGGTATCTACTCATGCCCTTTGGACTGACTAACACACCAGTGGCGTTTATGGATCTCATGAACCGTGTATGTCGCCCGTATCTTGACAAGTTCGTGATCGTGTTTATTGACGACATCCTGATATACTCCCGTAGTAAAGAAGAGCATGAGAAACACCTCAAGCTAATTCTCAAGCTGCTAAAAATGAATAATTTTATGCCAAGTTCTCCAAATGTGAATTTTGGATGTGAGAGGTCCAATTTTTAGGGCATGTGGTAAATAAGAAGAAGATTCAAGTTGACCCTTCTAAGATTGAGGCGATTAAGGACTAGAAAATTCCTGAAACTCCTAGTGAGATAAGGCAATTCCTTGTATTGGCCGGATACTACAGAAGGTTTATCAAATACTTCTCGCGTATTGTGCAACCATTGACTGCTCTAACAAAGAAGAACACAACCTTTGTGTGGGAACGAGAGCAGAATGAAGCGTTTGAAACACTCAAGGAGAATTTGTGTAGTGCACCTATCCTCACTCTCCCAGAAGGAATTGAGGATTTCGTGGTCTATTGTGACGCCTCGCACCAAGGACTAGGATGTGTGCTAATGCAACGCAACAAGGTAATCGCTTATGCATTGAGACTACTAAACGATCATGAGAAGAACTATACAACACATATTCTAGAATTGGGTGCCGTGGTGTTTGCACTAAAAATGTGGAGGCATTATCTTTATGGCACGAAGTGCATTATTTACACTGACCATAGGAGTTTGCAGCACATTCTAGATTAAAAGATGTTTAACATGCGCCAACGAAGATGGGTCGAGTTACTGAATGACTACGAATGTGAGATACGCTACCATCCTAGTAAAGCCAATGTAGTGGCCGATGCCTTGAGCCAGAAAGAAAGGGAAAAACCTTTACGCGTCCGTGCCTTAAGGATGAGTGTGTACACCGACCTTATCACAAGACTAAAGAAAGCATAAGGTGAAGCGCTAAAGGACCATAAGCTAGCCGGGGAAATGTTGACATGAATGGAGAAGCGTTTACTTCTTCTGACACTACCGCCACTATCACACCCACCACTACAGCCACCACCACTACCACAACTACCACCACTACCACGGCTACCACCACAACCACACCTCCTATCATCACCCCCACAACTACTACTACTAGCACCACTCCACCCATTACTACTATCTCTCATCCCGCCACCATTACCATAACCACTCCACCACATCCCACACATATTCCATCTACCATATTTACTACATCTACCACCACCAGTCACTAAGTTGGTCCTTCCACACACACTCCATTCACCACCGGACCCACTCTACCCAACAATGGGTTAGAGGAACAACTCACCAACCTAAACAACACTGTGCTTAGACTGCTAGCAACTTACGAGCTTAGGACTTCTCAGTTACAAAATACGATGGAAGTTAATGCTGCTCAAGCCCATAAGATCAAGGAGCTTAGTGAGAAGAGCGAGCTGTATGCGAGAGCTTTGAGCCATACCCACCATGCGCTTACATGCCAAAATGAGCTGTTGTTGGCATCAGTAAAGAGGATTGAGGAGCTGGAGAAGAAAAACAAGCGGATACTCCTAAAGCTGAAAGGGTCAAAGAGTGAGCCTTAGAAGATCAAAGATGGTGATGGTGATGATGAAGATGATGATGATAATGATAGGGATGAAGATGATTATGTAGAAGATGTCGAAGAGGGAGGACCGAGCCAAAAAGATCAGAATGAGAATGATGATCAGGAAGGTGATGCATCTGCATTAGCCTCTAATCCTCATGCTCGGGAGAGGTGAACTAAAAGGAATAAAGATCAAGGTGCCTCATCCTCTGCTCCTCCAACTGAAGAACCGGGTATTCAAGAAAAATATATGTATTTAGAAACTTTTGTATTTGAATTATATTACACTAATGTAATTAATTACCATTTTTTTTGTTTATGTTTAAATGCTTTATATGATGACTTATGTGTGTTGTGCTTAATGTTTAATCAAATAGATGAAGATCTACGATTAGACGAACACGATGTCGATCCACTTCAGCGGGTCAAGACTCAATTAACCATGATTCTTTACTTGCAAGGGATAGTCAGAAGGTCAGTGAGCTACATTCTCGAAGAAGGAGAAATCATTCATGATCTTAACGATGACCATCTGGCTGAGATATTCCATTTTAATCCTGACGAAATTGTCAAAGATGCTCCAAAAGTAGATGTACTGAGTGATGAAGAGCTACATGATGTAGATGAGATTGAGATTGAGGATATTACAGCTGAGCACTATCCAGAGTACACTGACCATGAAGGCAATGTTATACTCAATTTGGGTGATACATTTGGCAGTGCTACATTTGGGTGATACTTTTGGAAGTGTTACACTAACCACGAAGGCAATGTTATACTCAATTTTATAGAGTTGAATGTCTATGTTGTGAAGAGAGAAAAGGGGATTGAGGACTTCAGATTTCCTCATGATCTGAATACTTTTCTTGGTTTTGAGCTCAACCGACTAGCATGCTTAGATCTGCTATATGCTAATCCAAGGAAGATGTCATGTTGGTTTGAGGCTGCGTTGAAGAAAGAATACCAAACCAGGTGGGTAAACTTTAGACCTCAATAACCGAAGAGGTACATCCGTAGGTCTGAAGTGGATCCTATATCTGGGAAGCCTAACGTCATGCTAGAGTGGAGTCCTCCGTGCACAATGTCTAGGATTCCCTTGCGGGAAATGCCTCAGGACTTCACTCCACACTTCAAATGGTGGTATTATGATTAGAGGACAGGTGAAGCGGTCATAGTGTTGAATAGAGAAGGAAAGATAGAGATTGTCCGGGGTAATTGACCCTATGTGGCTAACCAACTTGTTAGCTAAAGATGTTTACACATTATACAAGTGGTCACTATTCTATGACATGCAAGAAATTGTACAAGCTCTTCAATTCCAACACGTCATACGACTCTGCTTTGCTTTTAAGATACACGCAGGAGTCACAAGAGAAGAGAAGTAAAAGAAGTTTGAAAAACATATAAAGAGTTTTAGACAGTAGAGTAAACTAGGACCAAGGGGGAGTTTGTAGATATATCAAGTTCCTAATTTTTGAGCTTAATGTAAAAGTATTTCATGTCTTACATATATACAATGAATTGATTAAATGTTATATAATATGTGGTTGTTTCTTATCAAGATCTATAGGGATAGATCAAGGTGGTTGCTAGGTTTAAATCAAAGTGTATACTTTGATAAGATCTTGAAAAGCTTCAAGATCGAAAACTCTAAGAAAGGTATGGTACCTATCCAGAGAGGAACGATATTGAGTAAGACTCAATGTCCAAGCTCAAAGGATGGGCAAGAAAAAATAAAGGGAATCCCATATGCATCTGCCATAGGATCTATCATGTATGTGATGATATGCACTAGGCTGGACGTGTCATGCGCCTTGAGCATGACAAGCCGATACCAATAAAATCTTGGAAACAATCATTGGATGGCTGTTAAGAACATACTTAAGTACCTAAGGAGGACCGAAGATATGTTCCTAATCTATGGATCTGGTGAGGAGGAACTCGTAGTAAAGGGTTACACGGATGCGAGTTTCCAATCTGATCGGGATGATTCACCATCACAATCAGGGTATATTTTCATCTTGAATGGAAGAGCAGACTACTGTGTAGATACATCATGTTCCGAGTCTACGAGCTTAATGTAAAAGTCTTTCATGTCTTAAATATATGTAATGAATTGATTCAATGTTATATAATATGTGGTTGTTGCTTATCAATGTTTATCTATCTCATATTATTATCATGTTGAATATGATTCATATGTATGAACTTATTATATAGGTTTGAAGTTGTTGTACATAGTTCTTAGTAAATAACGATTAAGAAATGTGTTCAAACTTAGTCGGATGAGTCTTCATGCTAATGGACCATACTAATGGACCATGAACACGAATACATCATGCTTATGGACCAGTCGCACAACTAAACCAAGAGACTGGATCAGTCGTACGAATGAGACATAAGATTGACTTAGTCACACGACTGAATCTTTAGTTGTGCGTATGAGTAAATCGCATGATTCAGCCGCACGACTGAACCATGCTAATGGTTTAGTCGTACGAATGGAAACTACAAACCTATAAATACCACTTAATTCGTGGAAAAACATAATAATTCGGAACAATTCGATATATTAAAACCGTAGCCGTCCAGAGCACTCAATCCAACTTCAGAGTTCGTTCTTGATCGATTTCTACTCATTCTTAACGTATAGTTTATTCTTACATCGATCGGGTAAACGTTCTCACTTATTGGATCGCCAATCAAATAGGATTCCACACTATTTGATCTAGTTTCACACATTATCAGTTAGTATTCCTTATGAAAATGGTCCTGACATCTTGGAAGAGCTCTAAGCAAGATGTGGTCGCATTATCAACTATAGAATCAGAATACATCGCCACTTCATTAGCAGCTTAGGAAGCTGCATGGTTAAAGAAATTTATTGCCAATCTAGGGGTGGTTCCTTCCATTCAAGACCCCCTAGAAATTCATTTTGATAACGAGGATGCGATTGCTCAAATCAAGGAACTCCGTGCACATAAAAAGACTATGCACATTGAACGGAGATTCAACTACATAATGGATGAAGTTGATAAGGGAAAAATATGTATTCGCAAAGTTCACACGGATCAAAACATTGCAGATCCACTCACGAAGCTTCTTGAAAAGGCAAAGCATGAAAGTCATACTTGTGCCATGGGACTTTAATATTTTAGTGCCTCGATTTGGTCTTTAATTTTTTGTATTTAGATATTGTAACCCTTTATTAGTTGAATGAACTATTTGGTTATAATGGTTCAACTAATATTCCTATTTTGCTGTTTAAAATGTATGAGTAAATAATTTACTCAGAACATCCGTAGTAGTTCATACTTGTGGGAACAAGTATGAAGGTAAGACTATTATGAACTTGGATTGATAGATATTCATATGGATGAATATAGAGCAAAGGGTTACTGCCAAAGTTCATAGATATTTGTGGGATATAAATATTGGACTGACCTGCATCTCAAATACTACTACATGGAATCTTCCTGATTGATTATAAGTAATTTTGAGTAAAGGCAAACATCATTTGGTATCCTCTGACCTGAGATACATATTGGGTCTTGATACTTACCGAATATTATACTTTGACTTAGTTCTTTGCTATTCTGAAACATGGCAGTACATAAGTCTGAGTTCTGGTATAACACAAGGTAATTGTGAGAGACTTATGTAGTCAAGATGGGATTTGTCCCTCTTATTCGTTTAGAGTAAGATGCCTAAGGCCTGATAAAGTTAATTCAATGGAGAATGATCACTCTGTCTCTGAGATTTAACATGACATATGTGACAAAAGGATAGATGATTGATTTACCTAAAACATTTCGTGTAAGATACTTGAAGGGGATGATGTTATTGAATGGCAGTTAGTCATACGTATTAAGGGTAGTAAACCGTTGTAGGCGGCATTTACTTCTTGCATCAATCTTCTATGAATCTTGTGCAAGTGGGAGATTGTTGGATCTTGTATGCCCAAGACACATACAAGATTGATGTGGTTAGTATGTTATGATCCAAGTCGGGTCATACCCAATAACAAGCTAATCAAACACCAATTTGATGAGATCATACAAATAAATATTGAAACCAATTTAGAAAATGGGTTTTCTAACATATTGCTTTTGTAATAGAACAAATTATATGGATAATATGTTCATGAGAAATTATTTGTATCATTATTTAAGTAAGTTAAATAATAATAAATAATAGTTGTTAGTATTATAAAATTAGAGGAGGTTTTAATTTTATAAACTTATGGGTTAAAAGAGTGCAAGTTTTATAAAAATTTAAATGGGGGGACCCATTTTAAATTGATTTTCGGCCGCCCAAGGGTGGCCACTCCTTGGGATTGCATGTCTTGGTTAATACAATACTTTAATCCTTTCTTGCACTCAACCTAACTAACACTCTCTCTCACACACACATTGCAAGAACTCACTCCAAATAAGCTAAAAATTTCAGATCTAAGAAAAAAGTTGCTGAAATTTCGGTTTTGAAGGAGGCACAAGGATTTGAGTTTTGGTGTTCTACTACCTAAAAAGTTAGGTGTTTGCTAGGGATTGTGGGTATACAAGCTTGAGGACTTCTCTTTTGGAGGCTAGGCATTCGAGAAGCATTATCATCTTCTTCTCATCCATACCACTTCTCTTGTTCTTGAAAGGTTGTTTCAAGAGCACCCTATGGTTGTTATTTTCATTTTTGATAGCATTTTATTTCACATACATATGATCCTTGTTATTGGGATTTGTTTTTGATTAAAATGGTTCATATTTTCAGATTGTTAAACCAATTTTTAAACCCTTATATCCACTGTGTTTTGTAGTTTAAATGGTTAAACTAGCTTTGATAAACATGTAACAAAACCCAATAGTAGGATACAGTATAAAGTATCTCTGGTCCCTTGTATCTTAATGTATGCTTTGTAACACTTGTAAGGAACTAGAGAGAAATATACAACATTCTTGAAAACCAATCACTTGTGCTATTATTCTTGTTCTTGTTTTATCTCTTTATTACTTGTGTTTCTTAGTAACATAGTGTGACTGGTTTCTAGTTCGATATTTGATCTATTAAGTGTTCTAATCCACTATCCTTGTTGTGTTGTTATGTTGTAAGTGACCTGTTAGGACCGTGTACGTACGAAGTACTAACTGATAATGCATGAAACCGGATCAAATAGTGCGGAATCCTATTTGATTGGCGATCCAATCAGTGAGAACGCAATCCAGATCAATCTAAGGATCAATGATACGTTAAGAACAAGTAGAACAAGATCAAATGCGAACTATGAACTTGGAACAGGCTTTCTGGACTCTCTAGACGGCTAGGTTACAAGTATGTGTCGAAATTCTTCAAGTGTTTCGTTTTTCCACGAATTAGGTGGTATTTACAGGTTATGGGTTTCCAATCGTACGACTAAACCATTAACATGGTTTAGTCGTGCGACTGTATCATGAGATTGATCCATATTCACGACTGAAGGTTCAGTCATGCGACTAAGTCAATCTTATGTCTCAATCGTGCGACTGATCCAGTTTCCTAGTTCAGTCGTGCGACTGGTCCATTAGCATGAGATATTCATGTGTATGGTCCATTAGCATGGTTCATTTGCATGATGACTCATATGACTAAGTTTGAACATATTTCTCAATCATTATTGACTAAGAATTATGCACAACAACCTCAAACCTATATAGTAAGTTCATTATACTTCAACACATAATAATACAATGAAATATTAAACATTATAAGCATTAACCACATATTATATTTCATTCAACTCATTCAATACATATGTGTAAGACATGACATACTTTTACATTGAGCACGTAAACTAGGTACATATATGTATCAACAAACTCCCCCTTGGACCTACTTTAATCTATTGTCTGATATTCTTCATAAGCTCTTCAAATTTCTTGTACTTCTCCTCTCTTGTGACTCCTGCATGTATTTCAAATGCAAAGCAGAGCCTTATGACATTCTGGAATTGGAGAGCTTGTACATTATCTTGGGCATCATAGAATAGTGGTCACTTGTATAAAGTGTAGACATCTTCTGCAGACAAGTTTGTAAGCCACATTGGGTCAAATACCCGAATAGTTTCCATTTTTCCCTTTGTATTTAGAACAATGATCGCATCGCATGTTTTCCAATCATAATACCACCATTTGAAGTGTGGATTGAAGTCCCGAGGCATTTCCCGTAAGGGAATCTTGGACATTGTGCATGTGGGACTCTACTTCAACACGACTTTAGGCTTTCCAGGTATGGGATCCACTTCATACCTACGAATGTACATCTTCGGTTGTTAAGGTCTGATGTTTACCCATTTGGTGTGGTATTCTTTCTTTAGGGCAGCCTCAAACCAACTTGACATCTTTCTAGGATCAGCATATAGCAGATTTAAGCGTGCCAGTTGGTTGAGCTCAAAACCTGGGAGAGTCTTCACATCATGTGGATATCTGAAGTACTTTATTCCCTTCTCCCTTTTCACAGCATAAACAAGCTGCCCATTCAGCCTTCTTTCTATCAACATCTGCATCTGACGCTTGGGTTGTGCTTTCTTCTTTCTCCTTTATTTCTCCATCTCATCCAGTTCTTCAACTGTAGCACTGCCGAGAGTGTCACCCAAGTCGGTGCTCACATTTCCCTCTTGGTCAGTGTACTCTGGACAGTGCTCAGATGTGACATCCTTAATCTTGATTTCATCAACATTGTTCAGCTCGTCATCACTCATCACATCAACCTTTGGAGCATCTTTGACGAGCTCGTCAGGATTCAGTCTGAACATCTCCGCAAGTTGCTCATCGGTCATGTTGTGTATAATTTCTCCTTCTTCGGGAGTGTAGCTTATTGACCTTCTGAAAATCCCTTACAAATCAAGAATCATTGTGAATTAAGACATGATTTGCTGAAGGGGAGAAATATCATATTCATCTTGCTGAGAAGTTTGATCTGCTTTATTTAAGAATTTAACACATCAATCATTAGTAGTTAATCAAGACATTTAAAACATAGATAAACATAGATAATCATAAATTACATTAATGTAATATTTGAACTAGGTACAAAGTTTTCTAAATACAAAACATCTAATCTCTACTTTCATCCTTATCGGTAAATTCTTCAACTGCAGGAGCTGAAGACGATGCTCCTTAATCTTGTGCTCTCTTAGTACGCCTTTCTTGATCTTGAGTAGAGGCTGATGCAACGACATCACCTTCTTCTTCATCATAATCTCCTCTCTTCTTTCCCTTTAGTCCTTCTTCATCATCCTCATCTTCTTCACCAGAATTATCATCATCATCATCATTACCTTCCCTGATCTTTTGAGGCTCATCTTTTGATCCTTTAAGTCTAAGCAAGATCTTCTTGTTCTTTGCCTCCAAATCCTCAATCCTCTTAACCGGCTATGCATTGAGCTCCATCAGCTGGTTTAGCTGTGTAGCTTGAGCAACATTGAGCTCCATCAGCTGGTTTAGCTGTTTAGCTCTTTGCTCATCGATAGCTACCAAGTTTAGCTACATTCTGTTTAGGTTGTCTAGCTATTCCTCTACCCTCATGGAGGGTAGAGTGGGTCCGATGGTGAAGGTAGAGTGGATTGAGGGACCTGCTTGGTGACTGGTGGTGGTAGCGGTGGATGTGGTGAATAAGGGGGGTGGAATAGGAGTGGAATGTGGTGGAGTGGTTGTGGTAGTGGTGGTGGGAGGAGTGGTAGTGGTGGTGGTAAGAGGTGTGGTAGTGGTAGTGGTGGCTGTGGTAGAGGTAGTGGTGGTTGTGGTAGAGGTAGTGGTGGTTGTGGTAGTGGTGGTGATCAGTGTAATCCTCCTCCTCTTGCCCTTCATGTTGTGGGGCTGAGCCATCCTCTTCTTTTTGGAGCCCTTTGCCAGAGGTGCTCCCCCTTGGCTGATGGGTTGGTCCGAGGTGTAAGAAGGATCTGTGACATCAATAACATCACCCCTAGACTTAGCTTGGCATCCACCAACCACCCTGAGTCCTCTCTCTTAGTGGCCATGTCCCGGCTCCCAACCGCCGTACCAGAGGCTCATCATCTGTATCCTCTTCTTCATCTATCTTAAAGGAGGGGTGGATTGGAGCCTGCTCAGATCCACCTAGAGCCTCACCGCCTTGACCATCACCATGGTCGTCTTCATCATTGTTTGAATCATCAGTGGGTAGATCTATAGGCTCGACGTCTGAATCACACTCATCGTGACACCACTTCTTGTGAGAAGGTGCCACATAATCAGCACTGGCCAAGTGCCCGAACAATCTCCTAATAGGGGGTTTCACCTACTTCCCCTTGTACACCTTCATCCTTTCCATAGTGGTGTCATCCATCACCTCTAACATCACAGCATTGTCCTTCTCCATTGGTAGCAAAGGAAGCTTCTGGTCTAAGATCATCTGAAGGAAACGAGGTTACATGCAGAACTTTCCTTGCCCTTGGCCTCTATATTCTCGACCATGTGAGTGAAGATTATCTGTGAGAAACTAAACGGATGGTTCAGTACCAGAGCAACATATGCATTCTAGATTTGATCTGACAACTCATCAAAACCCCCTTTCCTCGATGAAATGCACTTGAGGATCACATGCGCCAAGTACTTGAACTGGGGGCACATATCGCTCTTGTTGAGCACACCAACATTTATGTCCCCAACATACTTGATCCTCAGAAAACATCCCCACACAGTTAGGGGATGTAGCCTGGTCGGGCAGTCTTCGTACTCTCCAAACTCCAAAACTCTCCTAATATCATCCTCGCTGACCTTAATATCTTGTCAAAAAATGGAACTATGAATACAATGAGGCTCGAAAGACCTATCTACAACCGCGCTTTCCCAGAAAGCCTGTTGAATCAACCTGTATGGCGTGCACGGTGTCGAGTTAGCCTTGAAGATCCTCGATCTCCGAAGAAAAGTAATAATACCCGCAAACTCAGAAGCATTCCGGGACGTGACGTCAAGATGAGCACAGATGATGTGCTTCGTGCTCATTGTACACCTACTAGCCATGTTGCTGGAACACAATACACATAAACGTTAGAATTTTGGTAAGTGAATGACATTTGAATTTCAATGAACTTGAAACATTCTGTTTAGTCATGCGAATGGACAATGCGACTGAGTCTTAGTCGTGCGATTGAGCTCATTCGTACGATTGAGCCTGCGACTGAGCTTAGTCGTATGCTATACCATACGGTTCAACCAGGCCTGCGTCTGAACTCATATGCATGGTTTATTCATGCGATTAAGCCATTCGCTCAGCTCAGTCATGCGATTGAGTCATTCGCCTAGCTCAGTTGTGTGATTGATGTTCATTAGCGTGTCCATTCGCGTAACTCTCTGTTTTTCACTTGAAATTCAAATGTTGGGCTAAACTTGATGTTACGCATTGTGGTTTGGCTCATTAGGCACGCAAGCACTCAAAATAAAACCTAACACTGTTTAAGTTAATAGTTTAGTCCAATTTAGTGGTTTATTTTGACAACTTAGTATTGGTTCTATATTTGAACAATTTCGAACATTTGGGCTTGATTTAATGGAACATTTATGTCGGTATGCTCGCACATTACCTGTAGATGCAAGTATTAATCGTTAGAATCAACAAGAACAGATGAAGAATGCTCAAACGAAATTTTGGCAGAGTGTATTTGCTTTCGTACGAATAGCAAGCGATTTAGGGTTGGTGAGTGTATGTGACCGACTCCACTCTATTTATACAAGGATTACCTTCAGTCGTGCGACAGGTCTATTCGCACGCTTCATTCATGCGACTGGCTTAGTCGGTCACGTTCAGTCGTGCGACTGGGTTTCAGTCGTGCGACTGGGTTTCTGTCGTGCGACTGGGTTTCAGTCGTGCGACTGACTGAGTTGGTCACATCCATTCGTGCGATTGGTTCATTCTAGTGATCCAATCGCATGGATTGACCCATGCTTATGGTCCAATCGTACGTCTGGTCCATACGTATGGTTTAATTGTGTGATTGGCTTATACGTATGATGCAATCGTACGACTGGTCCATACTTATGGTCCAGTCGTGCGAATGGCTCATACTTATGAATTTGACCTTATGCACTTTCAAATACTTAACATTTTAACTATTGATAAGACGTTATGACCGATGATCATC
>BJCM01085461.1:0-20753 GCA_018326385.1 Flaveria bidentis
GTAACTTCTTCGTTGTTCTTGCGTGAGATGGCATCCATACAAGCCAAGGCGTTCGTCGGAGCCTTTTGAACTGCCGGCGCCGGAGCTTTTTGAACTACGGGAGCGGTTCCGGCGAGAGGAAGAAGAAGGGCTTTTGTGGGTTTTCTAAACATTTTGGACAAATGACTGAATGAGACAAATGACTGAATGAGACAAAAAGTTGAGGATGAGAATGATATTTATATAGGAAATACAAGGCAACAATGATTAATAATGATTTTTTATTTCGTTCATATTAATTAATTGTTTTATAATTATAGTTTATTATTGTTGTCACGAGGCAAATCATTCCAAAACCATTTCAAAACACTGACAGTAATAGTATTTTTTTATTAATTATGATTTATCATCAACCTCAAAATTTCACCACTAAGTGTTTTTTAGTTAAAAGAAAATATCGTGTTTATGGTGTGTTCAAGTTTCGAGTTCGATTACCAGTATTCTCTATAATACTAGTTATTTTGTTTGGTGGGATTTTTAAAGATTATAAAACAATCCTTTCAATTTCTGAGTATTGATCCGGAACGTACGAAATCAAATCTTTTCATCATCATCTCCGGTTATCGTGGTTTATCTAAGCTTAATTAAACAAACAATGGTCAACTTTTTGTTAATTTTTTTTAAATGCTACAAAAATATAAATTAAACAAACGACAAAGGTATGATGATAGATTCTAATTTTTCAACATGACTAAATATTCAAAGGGAAAACAAAACATCTTTTACTTTAAAATTCATATACTAAATTAATAAATTATGCTTGAAGCCCATTTAGTTTTCTTAGCTTGTAGAGCCTGTGTCCCAATTAACCCGATTTTGAGTCCTTTGTCAACCCAAAGTATTCCCAATATATATAGTGTTGTGCATGAACTGAACCGAACATAGCTCCGCTCGAATTCGGTTCGGTGTCAAACCGAGCGGCTTCGTTCGGTTCGAATTTACATATTCGAGCGCAAACTTCATGCTCGAACTTAGTTCGGTTTTAATCGAGCGCTTGCTTTTGCTTGGTTTCGTGTTACAATTTAAAACAAAAGTAATAACTCATTCAAGTTTCAACTTTCAAGTTCTAACACAAAGTCAACAAAGTAATAAATAAAACAAATCTAACATTAAAATACCTTGATTAAGAACAAGGTCGGGAAATGCAGGTCGGAGGCAACTCCGATCGCGGGTGCAGGGGTGTCCGGTCGTAGGTGTAGCTGTTTCGATTCGCAACTGAGCAAGGTCTTTAGGTTTGCAGAGGTGTCGATCACTCGTTGTTCTGGTTCGCAGGGGCGGCGACGCTAGTCGGAGGCGGCAAGGGGATGGCTGGAGGGTGGAGAGCTGGATGGTGGGTTCAGGTCTTCGGGAATGTCGAGAGGCTGCTGAGTGTTGTGTGACTTTGTGACTTGTGAGGTTTGATTTAGTGTATTAAAGAATTAGGGTTTTTAGGGTTGTAAGTTGTTTGACTTTTTGACTAAAAAATTAAAATATTTGTAAATGATAAATAACTAAATAAAAAAAATAAATCAACACACACATGTATATAATATGTATAAAAACTAAACTAAAAAATAATTCAAGCGAAACCGAGCGAGTGTACCTTTGCTTGTGCTCGGTTCGTTTTGAAACTGAACCGAGCCGCTCCGTTCATTTATAATTGAGCGGAAAATCGAACAAGAAAAATTCCAAACATTTTTCAAATAAGTTCAAGTGAGTTTCGAAGATCGAACAATTTAAACAACTCTAAATACATAGTTATTCTCATTTTTAACTTATAATGTTATAAGCCCAAATAAAAATAACCCAATTAAAGGTAAAACCCAATTTGTATTAAAGAGTAAAATTGGTTGTTTGCAACGTGTAACAAAATCCCACCTCATCACAAGATTCCTCTTGTCCCCTCAATGCCTTTTGTCCCCTCAATACCTTACACATTTTTATAATGGCCAAAGAAACACAATCCATTAATGACGTGTTTGTTCCTTACATCTCCATTACATTTCAGGATCGTTGACATCAGCATTTCATCTCAACATGCCAACATCAATTGCTTAAGTTTTTTCATGGATCAGCCCGGCTAACTTGATTAATTTGTGTCCGGTCTAATCTTATGACTAATCTTATTTCACTTTGAGCTCGATCATATATGCTTATCCACTTCTAGAAGTCGGCCCGCCCAACAATATTCAAAACTAATACGATGTCTAACGTCTAAACCGTTAGGTTTCATTTCTACGAGACGCTTCATCGAATTAATATATTAACTCTTTTTTATTTTAATGCATTTTAACATTCTAAAACTAATTAAAATTATCTAACTGTTTTTTTCATTTATTAACACAAAAAATATGATATTTTTAAATAGTGAATATACCGTTGCAATGTGCTAGTATCCACAGACGTTCCCGAGCTACTGTTTTTATCTTTTGATATATGAATCACAACGAGATCTAATAATGCTGCTTAATAATAGTCCCCATATAATCAAGTCAAAAATCACAAATGTAAACACAAGCTAAAGACAAATTACAAACCCTTTATTTATACTAGTGAGATGACCCGTGCTATGCCCGAGAGTTGTAAAATTTAAAATGGTTAATCTGACGATTAAGACGTTAGTATTAAATAACTATAAATTATTCACACGTGAAATGCTATTAAAATAAAAGATGAAACTGTTAAAAAATAAATTTTTGAATGAAAAAAGAATAGAAAATGTGTAAATAGTAACTTTATCGAAATTAATGGCTATACAGTAAATTGGTTAAATGAAAATAAAAGATAACTTTATTAAAGTTTAGAAGATTATCCGTAATAAATTTAATATTACTTGAGGGTATATGTGTAAAATTTAAATAAAGCACAAAATGAGTAATTAATCAATTTGAAAAAACAAAAGGAAAGCGTTGCAGTTAGTTTCAAAAGATTCCTATGGGCTTTTTAAAGTGTAAAATTGTAGAAAAATATAGTAATTTTTTTATTACTTTGAAGCCTAAAAAACAAATATTATGATAAAATTGAGAAAACTTACAACTTTACTGTTAATTATCTTTTCTATTTGTTATATATAATATGTTTTCACGCATAATACACTAAGTATCACCCAGAACTTTTTCCAACATTTTATGAACTAAATTTCATCTTATCATGTTATGAGTGTGAAATAAAAACTCAATCAAACCTATTCTGATTTGGGTAGAAAGAAATCTTGATAGTTCAAAGTGACGGAGCCTCTAGACAAAAAGGGTTACAGGCGGTAACACCCCATGGTAGGTTAGGGGCAGTGTACCGATAGAGTCCAAGAGGCAACGCTCGGGTAGAGACTCCAACTATGTTAACGCTAAATACTTCAATAAATTAGTAGTAAGTTGTTATCTGTTACATATTTTCATAATGGTGTGCAATAATTCAACCTCTATACAAGTACTCAATTGGTTTGATTTTGATAGACCTGTCCAAACGAAGTTTACATAAATTTACACTCATATTTTGGAAATTACTTTCTATATTATTCCAAAATAAAATAACTTATATAGTTATAGAATATTTTAACCTGAAAATGCATTTATATACAATTCAGAAATTTGTCTAACTATAAGTTCAAAAACACCACGACGACGTTGGTAGACTATTGGTGGTAGTGGTTGTTGTCTTGTTGATTTAACATCCATGTCAAACGAGTAAAATTAGCGTTATTACGAACCACAAGTTAAATTAATCAAGTTTATCCTTAGAAAATTAACAGACTTGTTAAACTCCATTTTAGGGAATATTTGTGTGACAGATTTCAGAAATGGGGTCGTCTTCGTAATTTTGCATGCCTAATCACCAAATTCATAATTACCTATAACAACAAAGTCCAATTTGTGCATTTTACTCTAATTTAATGATAACTTTATCAATTCTAAATAGTTTAAAAATATGACGTGTCGACAAATTATGTGGTGCTTAGTTAAAAAAATCAAATTTGTTAGGGGAAAACTTATTGGTACACATTAAGAAGGTCATCTTAAACAAATACTAAGTTAATCAAATTTAAAAGCCGTTAGGTAACTAAAGTCCATTATATTTTTTGAACGGTGATATTTATCATGTGAGGATGGTTGTTCTAATGATTAACTTAACCTGAAAATCATGTGAGAATGGTATTTATATGATGATTGTAATTATGTAATGAAGCTTAAAATAATTATATCATGTGACTTTGTGAAAAAAATGTTTTAACATATTTTAATTGTTTTAAATTAGTATTAAAACCATGTGCACTTTAGAATAAAATTTACAATGACAACTCGATCATGGAAATAACTAATGTCAAAACATTGATAAATTTAAAAATTTTAATGTCAAAACATTTTATAAGTTGTAATGAAGCATGTGATGATGAAAAATTTAAAATTTTTTATAAGTTGTAAACTAAACAGAAAATATATATAAAAACCTAAAACGTTGAATTGAAGTAGTTTTTACTCTTTTTTTTAAAAAGCAACATAATAAATAATATAAATGTGCATCTACCTTTTATAAGCTATGGATAAAATGATATTGTTCACAAGTTTTGCTAATTGTTATTATATTATACTAACTATTATACTAATAATAATAATTGATATCATGTGCCTTTGTAAACGACCTTGAACAAACATGCATTAGAACTTTAATATTTTGTATAAGAAAAGATCACCATCCAAAAGGATTATAAAAAAAGACCTATAAGTTAACGGCAAACTATCATGAACCATCATAAATTTAATACAAGATGTCTACAAAAGGAAAAAAAGAACAAGTAAATTAAAATTGATTGCAAACGGTTGAAAAAGTATCAATGGTGATTACAAAATTTTAATTAGTTAGGGGAGGTACTAAGAAACATTTCGCCCGGTGATAGCAAGGTGTTGAAATGTCCACTCAAAATGATGAGGGTTTAAATCCTGTTATGAACATATGGTATAGATTTAATACATTGGAATTGGACATACTTGAAGTCAGAATTAGTAAACTCAAGCTTGCTAGCTTTACAATGATAGTTACAAACACAAAAAAGTATCAATTCCATATTTCATAGGTCATTTTAAAGTAGACGAGCCGTAATAAAAAGATATAATAAAATCTAATGTAGTCACAACTCACAACCTATTGTAAAAACAAGTTCAGTGTCACAAGATAACAAAGAAGAACAAGCTAGTTCATGTAGGTCGTGATAACAAGTTAACTTTTAAAAGATAACAAGTTTATAAAATGTAGTGTAGTTGTGTAAATGATCATTGTCTAATCAGAAGATAATAATAGAGGCATATTTTGTATAATAGGGGAGTTATGAAGGTATCCCTTTTTTTATTTTCTAGATATCATAATTACAAATTTAAGTTCAAACTCTTTAAGATTTTTAAATGAAAAACGATAGATTCCTGGCCTTAAGAGCTCCGATGGGGATCAAAGCTCTGATACCAATGTTGAAAAGGAAAGAAGAACACCGAGAGAAGGAGAGTTTACTCAAATTTCGTGATGCCCTTGTCATTACTTCACTACCGTTTATATAACTAACTAACTAGTTAGTCAGTTAGTTGGTTGTTACAAGTAGTATAAGAATTACATTCAACCCCTTCTATTTTCTACTTATTACAATTATTACCCCTTGACTATTAATACTCACTAATGTACTTGCAACATATCGTGGGAAAGAGACGACACCCTCTAGCTGGTGAAGATCTAGCTGGCCATTGCGTGTTCAACCGAGGTTGAATCTCCTTCTTCTTCATCGATACTCTTAAATTCACCAGTTTATTTTGTAAAATTCGTGTAAACCTAAATGGGTTCATCATCTCTGTGTCCTCTCTTTATGTTCCTTTTTCCAAATCAGTGTGTGGGTTACAATTCTAAATGTTACCAAATCAATTCTAGGGTGACAATTTTGAACAAAAACTATTGCAACAAGTCACCCTCAAGTTAATAAATTCATCATTGAGATTGCTTGTCCTGGTCTATGTTTCAACTGTAGGGCTTTTGTTTTTTGGTCCTTGACTCATGGATGGAGGGTTACTTCAAAGAGATGAGATTTTGAATTTGTACTCTTTAAAGGATTGTTAACTTCCTCTTTTCATGCTCTAAAAATTAGCCAAATTTGATATTTAAGCTTTTTGTGTAATTTACAGATCCGGGTCTAAGCAAACTCAACATGAATTTGCAGATCTCTCAACTGATGGATCTGTTGATGGAAACTTCTGAAATTGAAGACAAATTTAGGTGAACTGAAGATAAATTTAGGTTAGTCCTTTTGGTGTAACATGATTCAACTATTTATAATAACTATAGTCAATCTTTGATTCTCTACTTCTGTTTATTTATGATTTAAATTAGGCAAATATATTTTATTTGGGTTATCTATGTTTTTTGGGTTCTAATTATGCTTTGTTACTTAGATACATTTGATCTGTCATAGCGTGTCACTCATGAAAACTGCACGTAGAGTTTTGTTAATTTTTCTGTTTTGAGCATCTTATGATGTCAATCTATTGCTACAGAAATAGATGTCAAAAGGGATACGAACAAATGATGCTCAACAAAAAGAAGTTAATTACTACTTAAGATGTTCTTTTCTTTCTTTGCATTATTGGTTTTCTTCTTTCTTATGATTATGAAAGAAATTGAGTTGTTGCTTATTTTGCGGAAAGGTGTGGATAACTAGTGCTGGTCTTGGACCTTTGTTCTCTATGGTTTGTTGCCATTTTCTTGTGAGCACCATGGGGATTGCTTATGGGACACTTTGTCACGTTCTTTTTTATTAACAGTTCTATTGTATGGTATCGTTGAACATATAGCCATTGAATGTAGATTATTGTATGGAGGGATATTTAAAGCTGTGGTTATTATAACAGAAAAGAATAATGGTAAGAGAAGGTCAATTGGATCTTTACACAGGTATGTGATTTGTTAAGTTTTTTTTCCTTTAACTTTTATCACATGATTTTTATCATTGTTTAATGATACATTTAAATAGTTCACGGGGACTTCAATTATTGCCAAAAGTTGAAACGTTATAATCCTACTTACGTGTTTATGCTTTAAGTTTGAGATGACTGTTTAGAATTCTCTTGAAATGCAGTATTTCATGTTATCGTCATGTGACTATGTTGACTAACATGAAATGATAGATTTTGAAAAAAACATTTGATGGTGTTGCGATGTATTACCTAAGGAAGGCCTAGAGGGAATTTGAAAAAAAATTGATCCAAGTTTTTATCTTGACGGTAATTGACTTGACATTGGTTGATCTTTCTGTCTTACAAAAGTTGCAGTACATCCAAAAGAAAATCAAATTGACATGAAATGAGCTATTTTTAATTTAAAATCTTGAATAATTTTAGATGGTCAATTTAGAGGATTTATGAAAGATATTGAGGATATGAATATGGCTCAGTTGCAAAACCAATTAGTACATTAATTTTCATATACTGACTTCTATCAACATTCCGACTTTTCGGGTGGTAAGTTCACTTTTGTCTGTCGCTTTGTAAAACTATAACATCGAAACACAAATGAATTGAAATTGTACATGTAAGAGAGCCTTGCTGCAACACGGGAGTAAGCTTTCTAGTTGATACTGTAGATATGTCAAGAACACGTATAACAAAAACGTTCAAGTCATGAAGTGGAGTTTATTGTATGTTTAATATTTATATTTACCAATTAATAAGTCATATATTATGGTTTAAGTATGCAATGATCGACTTCATATATTCAATTGCGATTAAATTATTAAACATTTGAGTGATGGATAGTGACTCATGAAAACATATCACATTTTTTTATTTTTTATTTTACTTTTATTACATATGTGTTGGGGTGAAAAAAGCGGTTGCCAAACCGGATCGAAAAAAAAAACCCGAAACCAGTTTGGGTTCCAAACCGGCCCGGCCCGGCAGTTCATAATTAGATTCCAGGGGTCCATTGTTCAAAGCGGTTCCAACCCGGTCTGGTTTCAAACCGGTACCCCAAACATGTTCGAAAAACTATCTGTTATATAACGGCTATATAGCCATTTTTTGGCCGATGGAGGGGTTTTTTGACCCTTTTTTAGTGTTTTTTTATGATTATACCCCCATTATATTAGTGTGTGTATTTACATATATACACTAGTGTTTTTTATCCGCGCGTTGATGCGGGGATAACAGTTAACGTCTTCATTTACCGTTAAACTACAAATGTGATTGCTACGAAACATAACATAAACTTAAAAGATAGTAAAAAAATATTACATGCAATATATAACAACATAGTATTAAATGTCATATAATTACATATAATCGTACATCTTAAACTAAGAGTTATGAAGTCTTTATTTCAATAGATGCTTGACCATCTAGTTTCTTTAAGTGTACTATATCATCTTCTCTCAATGTTGGTACACATGTCCCTAGTTCTAGTCTAGTGATCTTAAATGTAATAGACTTTCATCTTGTAACACATATGTAATGTTAAATCTATGAAATGAAAAACTCTTCTGTGAATGGTTGTTGATTGTTTAATGTTATCTACCCCAATTTAATGATTTTCTTTATTGTTAGTTTTCTGTTTCTGGTATTATTTAATCAGCATTTTATAATTATATAATTACATGTCGCATGCATTGGAAAGATTTATCACAAGTATTAGTTAATAATAATTTAATTTGTGCCTTCAGCTAATATGACATTAATTTTGGTTTCAATTAAATATTGAAATGATAATTTAATGATAAAGAGTGTTACATACGTTATATGTTGTACGTAGTAGGCCCCCACAAACACAAACTGTGGTTTTCCCATCTATGTTATGACTAAGAAATGATGAGGAATAAATTTTTTTTTGTTTGGTTCGATGACAATAAGCATTGACTCATTCGAGAGATCCTTTTATCTATGAACTCGCTTGACCACAATATTGTTTTAATTTTATTTTGGTTAAGATTATGCATTGGCTGCATATGAGCTTGAAGGTTTGGATGAATATGTTTTGTTGTTGCATGTTGATGGTGAACATTACAAAATTGTAGTGTTAAGTGTTTTAATGACTTTGACTTTAATTTAGCTATGATTATGCATTGGTTGCACATGAGCTCGAAGGTTTGGATGCATCTGTTTTGTTTTGTTTTGTTATGTTGCTAGATATATTCATGCTAAAACTCTAATGGCGTGCAAACTTGTTGCTAGAAACTTTGATTGTGCCATGTCCAAACAGATGTACTGAGATGGTTGATTCATCATCTTATATTTTTAACGACATTTATAAGAGAACATAGTTAACTAAGCTAATATTTATTATACTAATACTAGGTAAATAAAAAATATAATGTCATGTTTGTTTTTAAAAGTTAAATATGAAAAAAATGTCCTGTGAAATTCATAAAGCAAAACAAATATCAATCTCAACTAGGGCCGGCCCAACTCAAGCCCAAGTAAAACAACGGGCTTGAGGCCCCCTAAAAAATTAAAGCCCCCATTTTAATAATTTATAGATAAATATGTATGTATATATTTGGGTTTTTTCTTAGACATTATGGGTCATAAGATTTTAAGCCTAAAAATACATTAAGGTTAGTTTGTGTTTGAGTTTTGTAATTCTTATTTTTGTCATTTTGTTTTTATTTTAGTTTTTATAGTTTAAGTTATTGATTTAAGAATTATGTTGCAATATTGATTTTCTCTCCCTTTAAGCTTTCTATAGTTTTTGCAATATTGATTTAGGGCCATATTTAAATAGTCAAGTTCTTAATATTTGATTCATTTAATTGTTCAACTGTTTAATTGAATCTTTTAAATGATAAAATGCTAAATAAGTTATCTAGTTATAATATAGAATTCAAATGTTTTAGAACTTCTTGAGCATGAGCTCATTTATTTTTTTAGTATACTCTTTAGATTTAAATTTTTTATTTACTAGTATATTATTTCATACTTGTTTAAATATTACGAATTAATTACCCATATTTGTTTTAGACTTACCTTGTGTGATAAAATTTATAAATAGTAATATAAATGTAAAATCAAAATCAAAAGTGTGAATGTGGTGTATGTAAAAAAGTAAAAAAAAATACACAAAAAGGGCCCCAAAATTTTAGTTTGCTTGGGCCTCCAATTCGATTGAACCGGCCCTGATCTCAACCATTTCTTTATCGTTAATTTTTTAAGCATAAACTCTTTTAAAATTTATTGACATCAAATGAGAACTATTAACCTCTATAGAAATCCGAATTATACAACCGTGAATAAGATAACCATCTTTAGCAACAATCTCCGTTCACAATATTCTAGAAGTCCCACAATCTCTCCTGACTAACCATATCACACAGTCTCTACCACACTGCCATAATATATACCATTAAAGTTAGCTAAATTTTATAAAAACTTATAAAGAGTCCCTTTATATTGAGTTGGAATTCATAACACGCGTTGCCTTAATGACACTAAAGTGGTTACGACTCACACATTACGACTTAAAAGGAGACCTGGCATTAATATACGAACCTGTTAAAAAAATTATTGCAAAGAGAGTTAAATATTAAAAACAAAAAGCAATTTATAAAAGTATATAAAAAAGAAAAGAAAATAAATAAAGATTAAAACTTAACGAATCAAGAAATGACAAAACCAAAAAAAAGAAAGAAACTCAATTTAAGTGTTGAATCTAGAACCCTGTGGGTGTTGTAGGAGTTTAATGGTATTAAAACATTTCTCATCCTAAGAAATAAGTAGACAGTATTAATGCTAAAGTATATAATACATTCTAATAAATAAATTCGACCCTCACCTATTATTATTATTAACTACGAAATCTAACAAATAATGAATGTATAGTTGTAAAACTAACCTTATAACTAAACAACATGAGAAATAGATATACGAAAAAATGTTTATATCATTGATTGGTGTTTTTGAGAATTTTTTTGATAAAATGTTGTCAATTAGGTATTTTATGGTTGCTTCTAGTTGTAAAATGAAAGGAAATTGTGTTTGGAGAGTCCGTTGGTGAAACAAGCAGACTCTGAGCAAGCCTAAACACACGTGGCAAGTGAATTGATGAATCTACTCGTGAGAAGCGGACTCAAGTGTTCTTGGATAGAGTTGGATAGAGTTGCTTTGCTTTATTCTCTAAGCCTTTTTCAGAAAGGCGTTTATGTTCTTCACTTGAGAAAAACTCAATCACCTGCTCCCATGCCTCCCGACTTTGACCTTCAGGCGGATTATATATAGCCTGCTCAATGTTATTATAACCTTCATGATTTAAGTTGTTGTTTCATATTATATTTTCTATATCGAAATGCTCGTTGGCAATCCCTATGGATACCAAGTTGGATTCCATGTCGATGGAGCTGCGACCTTGCTACCACTTGATTCCTCTTACACCGCTAGTATTTTATAGATAAAGAGGGGGTTCCGGTGGTGGTTTCGTCGAGTAGGGGGTTTCGGTTGTGGTTTTGTAGAGAAGAGGGTTTTGGTGGTGGTTTTGCCACTACTTATACCACCAGTTTAGGCGGAGCCGTCGGCATGCTATCACATGCATTCTCTAATATCGGTTGTATTCTAGAGAGGGGTTACGGTTGTGGTTTTGCCCAGAAGGGGGTTTCGGTGATGCTTTTGCCACCGCCTCTACTAAGGTGGAGCCGTCGCCGTCCTACCACCTCTTTCTCCTATACATGGCCCGTTGTTTCTTTGCAAACTGAAAGATCAGTGGTGATCCATCTGTAAAATATGATGTACAACCTGTAGATGCATGCACAATGTTTACAGCTTTATGTAAAAGTATTTCATGCCTATCGATGCTTGGAGTTTCCATTACCATTTTATCTGTCGGTAGCGACAGGCCGTGTCGTCGGGTGATCCGATATGTCGATGATGATGATGAGCATTACCTCATCTGAGACGTTTTTGTAGTTGGGTTATTCATCATGTTGATGGTGATGAGGGTTACCCCATTTGAAAGAAGGATTTTAATATGTTTTAGGTTTTACGGAGACATATGTTGTAATTTATTTGGTTAATTAGTTTGCAGTGAGGTTAGTTTTTATTAGTTGGATTACTTTATTCTTTTTTTTTCCTTCCATTGTTGTGCTTTTGGTTATTTGATGCACTAGAAACGGTATTGGTTGCGTAGGTCTGGCCACCATTTACCGATCATCAATGGTGTCACGTGTTTTGAGCCCAACCCATCAAACACGCAATGGGCGTTGATGAAAACACCTAGTCACAAGTAAATAACAATAGTTCGATCGCCATTAAATATACCTTGGAAAAACACACATGCATCTCTAGAAAAGATACGGGTTCGACTCTCCACATCTTCACTCAACGTTTTCTCCTTACTCTCCCAGGCCCAATTCAGCGTTCAAGCCCAATTATATACTTGTACATTTCAAATTTTGTGTTGGTAGATCATTTATATTATTGTATTTATGTTTTCTGTTTCGTAGAAGTTTGCAAGTAGATTGTGTATGCTTTACGTTTTAACCTGAATGTTTAGTATTTGTTGTTTAGTAGAATTGTTGTTTGAAAATGCGAGGCTGCAACTCATTTGTTTAGTGAATATTGCTTATTTGCTTGTTTAACAGAAGTTTGAAAGTTGTTGTTTGTTGTTATATTTTACTTACTGAATCTATTGTCCTATAACATTTTTAACTCTATTAACAATAAAAGAATTAATTTATTATTGTCGGTTTCAAGCCCAGATAAAGACAGTGGGTTTTACAAAAAAATTTTAAAGGGCCTCATATTTTTAGTTCGATTAGGGCCCCATAAAACGTTGGGCCGGCCCTGGGTTTACGTCATGGTTTTTGTTATTTAATATTAAGTTTTAAGTATCATAAACAAAACTCTATAACACGTAGGAATCTACACACATATCATCGCCGTCGCCGTCGTCGTCGTCGTCGTCGTCATCGCCATCATCTCATTGTCGTCGTCGTCGTCATCGCCATCATCTCATCGTCATCGTCATCGTCATCGTCATCGTCATCGTCATCGTCATCGTCATCGTCATCGTCATCGTCATATACATATTTATCTAGTTAAATATTTAAATAACATAATACTTAATTAAATTTGCATTTAGTTATAAGGTCTATAAAAGTAAACTTAAATATTGATTTAAAAAATTATAAATAAAGAAATACTTAATTAATTGAATTAATAATCGAGTTCTCCTATATGTTTAAAGATGAATGAAATGAAAAGTGTTTTTTTTTGCTGTTTATGCAGCTTGTACAAGTCACCTAAGCATGTTGCTTTTTTGCATGGTGTTTTGTTTCTCTTTATATAGCCATTACAATTCTCATATGTGTCTTGCTATTTTCCCTATAAAAGGGTTTGGGTGTGTTGGTTTTTTCATTTAAGAGGGATTATATGGAACCTATGCATGCAACTCCATGCCTATCATGTACAAGTCCTCTATGCATGTTGATTTTATGCTCTTGTGAATGTTCTTGGTGTCAAGAAGCCCTTTTCAAGGTACGCTAGTCATTGAATTTCAGCCAAAGCATTATTAATTCACTTATATGTTAAAAGATGAACGGAATTAACAGTGTTTTGTTGCTCCTTATGCTGTTGGTGCAGGTCGATTATGCATGTTGTTTTTTTTCCCTTTTGTTAAAATTCTATTTATACGGTATACAGAATTGAGCAATGAAATGAATGGTTAGATTTGGGACTTCTTGGAAAATCAGGCAGATATTTTGCATGCAAGCAAATTTGAAATTAATTTGCTCTTGGTTTGTGGGTCTATGGTTGCATCAATATTGGACGGCTATAATGATTCCGGTGAGAAAAGATCGTTGTTTAGGCATGGCAACCACGTATCACGGGTTTGTAACCATAACGAGTCAATGAATCTAAGCTAATGGTTTTTCTATCAAGAGTCGAAGATACGATTATAAACTTGTGTTTGTGGTTTTAAGTTGTGTTAGCTATTGTGCTTTGTTTGGGTTTTGAAGATTAGCGCTACGCTTGAGCTTGGATACTGCTAGTAATAATTTATATGCATTAAATAATATATTAATTAAAAAAGTTTATTAAACAAGGGTGAATCAAAATTTATTATATAGAATATTTGTACTCAGCATGGCCTGAAATCCCTACAAATATCGTATATGATCTATCTTGCTTATAATTGGGCCTTTTGTATACTTATTTTGGCCCACATTTGCTTACCCATTCCATCATAACTTTCGTCCAAAACACCTTGTTTATTATATTCGCAATTTTACAAACTAATACTCTTCTCCCTTGCTCAAATTATAAATTGTACAAATATTGTTACCATATTGCCCTTGTAATTAACCTCAAGGAATCTAACATTTTTTTGAAGATTTAGCCCTTAGCTATAAATCCTAAGGGTGTTCAAAGTCGAATATCTGAAATTTTCAAATAGTAAAAATTACTATCCGTATCCATATCCGATATTTCATATATCAGAAATTTCAAATATCGTATATGATCTATCTTGCTTATACTTGGGCCTTTTGTTTATTTATTTTGGCCCACATTTTCTTACCCATTCCATCATAACTTTCATTCAAAACACCTTGTTTATTATATTCGCAATTTTACAAACTAACACTCTACTCCCTTGCTCAAATTATAAATTGTACAAATAGCGTTACCATATTTCTCTTGTAATTGACCTCAAGGAATCTAACTTTTTTTAGAAGATCTAGCCATTAGCTATAAATCCTAAGGGTGGTTAAAGTCGGATATCTGAAATTTTCAAATAGTAAAAATTACTATCTGTATCCATATCCGATATTTGATATATCAGAAATTTCAAATATATATACAGATAATAGTTATGACATCCGAGCTTCGATGTTTTTTTTTTTTTTTTTTGCAATAAATAGATATATGCTATTATAATAATAATATTAAAAACCAACAGACATTAAGAGTCAATATATTCTAACAAGTAACAACTTCCAACTTAAAATAATAAAGAAAATGTTGAACATTTAAAAAAACAACAAAACATATTATTAAGTTTTTTGATAATCAGATATTTGATTATTACAAAAAATTCAAAATTAATATCCGATTTTTCACATATTTTGGATTTGAATTCCGATTCGGATATTGTTACATCCGGACCATTTGATTAAGACATTAAAAAAAGGATGGTTGCATCTTTTTTTTAAACGACCAACGAATAATTTTTAATTCCGGTCATCCGGGTAAACCCATTGGGGAAATGTCACCCACGCCTCCGAACACAGACAACGTTGATGGCCCGGCTCGTCCACCATTTCAAGGGAAACCCACCACTCAAAGGCCCAGTATAATATAACTCTTTGACCCACTTGGAGCATATTGCACCTAGTGAGACTCAAACCCATAACCTCCAATTTGAAAAATCATAAGGTGTCTCATCCTTAACCACTTGATCTTGAACTATGACCCATCACCCTTGCTCATTTACACCTCATACACGGTTTGCGAAGATAACTTTAAAATCTACATCATCTTATGTGCATTGTTAATCGACTTCAGCTTTGAGCTTAAATGAAAAGGCATTTAGTGGTTTGTGATAGATTAAACTAAATAAGCAAAAAATCTATTGTTGATTAGGAACAATGAGACAATTGGTGCTGTCAATATGTCATTTGTTTAATATTTAGATAAGTTTTTTTTTAAGAATTTGGATTGTATACAATGTTTTTTTGTGAAGATGGCTTATAGTTGAGAACACAGAAAAATGAATCGTATGAAAAATTTTTTGTTAAAGTTAACATCATCGTTTATCCTTTGCATGTTTTATTAGCAAAGAATTTGCAACTAAACCTCTTTATATATATATATTACACTCATTTTTACATAAAATAAATAAGAAGCTGTTGAGACGACTTACCTTCAAATCACTACAATTTGTCACTATTTGCAGATACAATATCAGTGAACAATCTATAAGTTAGGAATAAAATCTATTGCTCTATTGGACATATTTAATCTTCATAATGCCTTAAGTCCATCCATTAGTTCCTCAAAATGCATACTTGATTTAATTTGGTGGCAAATGAGAATCAAAAAATGGCGAGGAAGTATAATATCACTCTTTGTTTTATTTCATGTAGTTGTATAGTTGTATGTATCAAATCTACAACAAAGAGTATGCTACTGTTTGATGAAAAAAGGTGAGTTGTAGCTAAATGAAAGCTTTTTTTTTTCTTATACTATGTCTAGTACGCTTTATTTATTAATCCTATAATACTACTATATATGTTATGCAACCTTTCAATTTATCATTTCTCTTAATAATCAAGCGAGGAACAAAATAAATGGTTTAAATACATCCTTTCTTATTCATTTTGGCAATGGAAGCTCTTCGTTTCGTCAAGGTTGTGGTATTAAATAAGAGTTTACACTCGGTCTTAACCTGTCTATTGATGGTTCGACGATTTCTCACATTTTCTTCGTGTATATTCTCTGTTAGTTCCATGAGACATGTCATCGATGTGGCTCTACATACGAAAGATGATATTATATTCGAGTGGTCCAATTGGCTTCCTTTAAAACCAAACTTTTTTATTTGGAGGGTTGGCTTGGGAAATTCCAACTCGGTTAGCTCTTCAAAGAAGAAACATTGTCGGGATAACGGCTAGATGGCCCGTGTGTGGAAGATTTGAAGAATCGGTTAATCACTTGATTCTTGATTGTGAAAATCGAAGCTTATTTGGAACTACATTTGACAGTGGTGTAAAATCAGGATCCTGAAAAAAAACTCTCTTATGGAGATGTGGATCGAGTTTTATTAAAAGTATGAAGGGGAACACTTTATACAATATTTAACGTTAAGTGATTGGTGTTATTTTAATCTATTTTAATATATATGTACTCCTGAGTTTTTTCTCAAAATGGTGTAACTGAGAAAATTATTTACTAAAATGGTGTAGTTAAAAAATTATTTATCAAACTAGTGTAGTTTTGAAACTTTATTGATCATCTCTCTTATTTTTATTGGGTACTTTACTAAAGGTTCTTTTTAATATTTTTTTAAAATCTCAAAGGATTATATCTTTAACTTTTAGATTGAATGTTTATGAATTATATATTTTTGAAGTTTATTTTAAATTCTTTAAGAAATAACTTTTAAATTGTTTCATCTTTATATGTAAGCAATATCGGTAGTGTAGTAACTACTTTTTCAATTTTTTAGTAAAGTTTGTTTTGAGTAAATTTGCGACAAATCGATTCTAGATATAGAAACATATATAAAAGGAGTGTGTCACATATGTATATCCGGAAATTAAAAAACAAAAGGTTGTTGTTGTAGAAAGTAAGCATTAAAATCCGAAAGCAGAGATAGTCTTGCAAGTATTGGATCTCGGGGTCCTTCTTTGTGATCGACCATTTATATAGAACCTCTACCGCTTACCTCTAGTACTGTGGCATATGCTCAGCTGTTCATTTATTGACTTTGGCCCAGTAGCTAAATAGTTCGGGGTGTAGCATATGGTATTGGTACGAAAGATATCCAGTGCGCAAGAAAAGATATAAAGATAAACGAACGAATGAAGAAGATAATTTAACTATTATTTATGTGTACGTATGATGTATGATCGCATGAAAGAAAAGAATGGTTGTAACGAAAGAAAAGTGTGTTTTATTTTATAAAACTAGAACTCACTCAGCAACGCTGACTTTAATGTGTTTCTAGTTGGCAGGTAATGGTTGCTGAGGATGACACGGACGGCTACTCGGCTTTTTTGGGATGACATCCATTTATTTAATGCTTTTGTGATATAATACAGCAATGTATTTTGAAACCGATTGACGATGTATTATTTGGCAAAAGTTTTTTTTATAATGAAATGTGATGTTATTTTTGAATGTTTCCGCTGCAACCTTTTTCTAAGACAAATGTAAATATATGTTTTATGAGCGATGAGTAACTAACTATAAGCGTCCCGGGAACGGGGCCTTACAAAATGAGAAGCTGCTGAAGATGTGGTGAAGGATATTTGGGCGTAGGGTTTCATGGTGTTTATACGGTTTCGAAACATTCTAATTTGTACTTATTTGAATTTTGAAAAGGCTATAAGGGGCGGTCCAAAACCGCCCCTAAAGGTCATATGGGACAGTTGTAAACCCTAAACCCTAAATTATGAAAAAGCTATAATGGGTGGTTCAAAACTGCCTTTATAATCATTTAAATTTTGAGAAAGGTATAAGGGGCAGTTTGGACCGCCCCTAAAGGTAACATAAGAGGTGGTTATGTTCGGACCAATTTGTACTCATTTAAATTTTGAGAAAGGTATAAGGGGCAGTTTGGATCGCCCCTAAAGGTAACATAAGGGGTGGTCATAATACCCGTCACTAAAGGTAACATAAGGGGTGATTTCGTTCAATTTGTACTCATTTTTATTTTGAGAAAGTTATAAGAGGCAGTTTATTTTGAAAAAGCTATAAGACGCAGTTCACAACCGCCCCTAAAGGTAACAAAAGAGGCGGTTTCACCCAATCTGTACACATCTAAATTTTGAGAAGGCTAAAGGAACGGGTTTTTAGACCACCCGCCTTTTCAAAAAATTAGATCTGTATCTTATGTACCTTTTTGTACTAGTGTATTATGTTTGTATGGGCAGTTGAAATTTTTAAATATGTATTATTTGCAGATAAAAATTTGATACCCGTTTAAAAAAGATATTTATTTTATATATTTTCAAAAGAATTCAACACAACGTAGTGGAATTTATTTTTGCATGTTGAAAAAGACATTCTTATCGTAAAAAGAGCACTACCACTCATTTACTTTGCCAGGGTAGTATTATTATTGCACATTGACTCATCAGTTACTTGTAATAAATAATCTCTATCCCGAGGAAAATCATAATAACTAACTTACTACTTATAAAAAAAAACTTACTATAAAATTTAATAATAAAGATTTATTATACCCTGAATTATTGGTTTAGTAGCATGGTGTTTGTCTTTCACAAAAGTGATGTAGGTTTAACACTTCAACTCCCTATAAATACAAGGTTTGATAGAATTGTTACCAATGATTTTTAGTTTAAGTGGTTAAAATAAAGGGTTTTAGACTTTATTAAAATAGGAAAGGTCTTAATTTTAAGTCTCACATGTAACAAATAAATTATCTAAGTTGGGCTAATGGTTTTTTCACTTAAAATAAGTTTTTTTCCGAGTGTGGTATCAGGTTTGTGACTTATGGGATCAGACTAATGAACGAGCCTTCATTCGAGTACGTGTCAACCTAATGCCCAAGGTTCCATACAAGAGCGGATGTATGAAGGAGGCAGGGGCAGCCCAGGCTGCTCCTGAACTCTCGTTTCAAAGTGTAAACTTTTTTTAACTGATATATATATATATATATATGTATGTATGTATATATATATGTACATATATATATATATGTATGTATGTATATATATATGTATATATATATATATGTATGTATATATATATATGTATGTATGTATATATATATGTATGTATATATATATATATATGTATGTATATATATATATATATATGTATCGAGATACTTGTAAGCATAATTTAATATACTCCTCAAATATGAAAAGCTCAAATTAATATAAATTAAAAACCTAAATAAAAATAGGATTAACATCCCACTCAATTAAAAGCTCAATTCTCGATTAATTATGTTATTTATCTAAAATAAACTTTTAGTTACAAAAAATATGTATCTTTTAGGTTGGTTCTCTAAAGTTTGTTTCTTTATAATTTGACTACCTCTATTATCTATATACAATTGTGTATACTTTTAACCCATTGATTTTCTGATAGTTTTATTAATCTTTAATAACTTTCGTTTGTTAAATTTTTATAAAAAATAGAATGCGTGTTTATCTTTAGTTTTGTTCAAATATAAATTTGTTTGAAAACGAAGTGGTATTTAAAATAAACATTTTTCAACATCGGATGCTATAGTTGTTATTTTTTTATAACAATATCGAGTGATATGTTTTTATTATGGGGGGCACTTTGGGGTTTTACGTAAAAGTATAGCCGTTGAGGCATGTTTTTGCCACTGCGTTTTGATATTTGGAATCATAAAAGGATCCTGACGTAACACGCAGGATGAAAACCTAGTTAAAATTAAATACATTGAAATATAAAAAACTTTCATTGTTGAATGAATGTACCGCAACGACTTTCATTATTGAATTAGTGTACTACAACAAATTTTTTAGGATGCCTCTAATATTTTTTGGGCTAGATCTACCACTGGTTCGTACTTAAGTAATAGAGATGATCGAGTAAATTAGTGTTCCATCAATGATTCAATTCATGATTTCAAAAAAAAGATAAGTGCTGTTAAAATATAAATATATTTTTTTAATAGCATGTTCAATATAAATATCTAGTGCCAAATGATTGTAGGTCAAATTCTAGCGTGTTGATTTTACGGAAAGAGTATGTATAAATTCAAGGCTCCCGGATCAAAAAGTTCAAAATGAAAATCTGCTCTAGGTTAATTTAGAAAAAAAAAACACACACACACACACACACACATATATATATATATATATATATATATATATATATATATATATATATGTATATGAATCAAATAAATTAGATAATTGCCTAAAATTGTTTTGTAGTTAATGCTTGTAAGATTTTAAATATTCTTGTTACATGGTTACCTCTTCCAACAACTACTAATTTACAGTTGTAACATGGAGGTACGTGGTTAGAATTTGAAAAGAAATAACTTAACTAGAAAACTAT
>BJCM01085462.1:0-10169 GCA_018326385.1 Flaveria bidentis
ATGTTCATATATGTGTGTATCATTACATAATATAAATAGATATAACATTAAACAATTATAAACCTGTAAAGTCAATATACGTTAAACAATTCATTAATGAAATATTAAACATAATAAACACAACCAACCATTAGTATTTCATTAAGTATCAAATCATTACACAAGTGTAAGACATATTACATTCAGATCAGGATCTAGGTACATATATGTATCAACAGCACATCTCGATACTACTTTCCGGAACGCTTCTGAATTCACTGTGATTATTGCTTTCCTACGGAGATCGAGGATATACAAGGCCATTTCCTCTCCATTCACACTGTACATGTCTATATTGCAGGCCTTCTAGGTAGGTGCCTCAGTTGACCGGTTTGTGGAGCCTCACTGTATATCCAAAGCTCTATCTTCGGACAGGACATTGAGTTCCGTGAAGAAGACCTAAGGCGAGTCCTACACTTGGGGGAAGACAGAGCAAATCCACTAAGCTGCATCCACTGACTGTGTGTGGTTGCTTTCTGAGGATCAAGTACGCTAGAGACATCAATGCCGACAATCTGAACAAGAGCAACATGTGCCCGCAATTCAAATACTTGGCACATGTGATAATAAAGTGTATTGCCTTCAAGCTGGGAGGATTTGATGAAATGTCGGACCAAATCCATAATGCATACGTTGCACTCGTACTGAACCACCCGTTCAGTTTTTCCTACATGCTCTTCTCTTATATGATCGAGAACCTCGAAGCCAAAGGCAATGAAGGCTTCTGTATGTATCCATGTTTCCTACAGATGATCATAGATGAGAAGCTTCCTATGTTGCTAAAAGAGATGATGTAGTAGTGCTTGAGGTGATGAATGATACCACCTTAGGCAGGATGAAAGTATACCGAGGGAAGCAGGTGAAGCCCCCAGTCAGGAGATTGTTTGGGCATCTGGCAAACGAAGATTATGTGGCGCCTGCTCGCAGGAAATGGCATCATGATGATAGTGATTCTGATGTTGAGCCTTTTGTGGTACCCACCGATGAAGACGACGACGATGATGATCAGGATGATGCTCAAGGTGGTGGAGATACTAGTCCAAGTCAATCAAGGGCCACTAACACTTCTACTATGTCTCCACCATCTCCACATGGTACTTTGTCTGTTCCAGGTGGATCTGAGCAGGCGGCTATCCCCCCTGACTTTTTGTTAGATGAAGAAGAAGAGTCAGATTATGAGCCTCTTGTTAGGAACGGTCAGTAGCCGGTTTATGGCTACCAAGAAGGGAAAGAGGCGGGGGTGGACGCCTAGTTGGTACTACAGGTGATGATCCTGATGTCACTAATCCCACTTACACACCTAACCAGCCTATCAGCTCAGGGGGAGCTCTTATTGCCAAATGTTCAAGGAAGAAAAGAATGCCAAACCCCTCGGCAAAAAGAGTAAGAGACCAAGATTCACATTGATCGCATCTTCCATGTAAGGCCCTGTTCCTGGGACGCTTACAGTTGGCCATTCATCGCAAATAAAACATATATTTACATTAACTTAAATAAAATATTGCAGCAGAAACATTAAAAACAACAATTCATTTAATTAATAAATGCTTTTGCAAATTAATACAACATTCATTACAAAAACATCGTTTATTCGCATTACAATGCAAAAACATTATACAAGGGAATGCCATCCAACACAAGCCAAGTAGCCACCCCATGTCATTCTCAGCAACTTTTACCTACCAACTGGAAATACATAAAAGTCAGCATTGCTGAGTGAGTTCTAGTTTTAAAATAAAACATACTATACTTTCATTTAAAACCGTTCTTTACTCTTTATCAATCATACTATACATTCGTACATGATCACACATCGTACGTACACATAGATAATATCATTATTATATTCCTTTATTGTTCACCACTTTCTTTTTTATCTTTTTCCGGATCAGTGTCATCAGCTATACCCCAAACATATGCACAAAGTTGGTACTGGGCCGAAGATCATAAATGACTTCCATAACGCACAAAGCCTGGCACCAGCACCGGGGCAAGCAACAATGGTCCCAACTATATACTACACCTCAAACGTATGCACAAAGCGGGTACTTGGCTAAAGATCATAAATAACTTCCACAACGCACAAAGCCTGGCAACAACACCGAGCTGAGTAGCCACTATAATCCATGTACTATATCACTGGTCAGTCACAAAGACTGGACCCCTATGTGTCTCCTTATGGGTTAGCTAAACCACACACAGTTGAGCTTATGATATTTTAGAGTCGTGCAACTCAGTACATTTTGCTTGCAAGCCTTTCATTACTTTCTCTTTCATTAATGCGTGCACTCTATCATTATGTTCCTCTTTTCATTATCTTTCACTTTACGTTACATAATACTTTATCATTTCTTTCACAACTATAACACATAAATCCACGGGAAAGATAAACATACAAAACATGGAACATAAACGTAATCATACAAAACATCACCATATAAGTCACCATCATCCATGCATATCATACATGCAAAATACCAACATGCATAAGCATACATCATCATACAATGCCTATAACATCATCTATGACTTCAAAAAGTCAACTTACTTAGCCCCCGGGAACCTCCCAAATCAAAGCCTACATTTCACTTTTCCCCCGAAAAGTCAGAAAATAACCTATGTCTTTAGGCGCATAAGCACTATGCAGACGCATGAGCAACACTTAGTCTATCCTGGACAATTCTAGGTGCATGAGCACTATGCAGACACATGAGTGCCTAGGCGCATGAGCTGTCTGGGCATATGAACACTTAGTCAATTTCAGCATGTATCTAAGCGCATGAGTACTATTCGGGCGCATGAGGTTTTGGGCGCATGGGACACTTAGGCAGTTATTTCTTTTGGGAGCATGAGCTACCGTTTAGGCGCATGAGCAGCCTAATTCACACTTATCATCATAAATCAGTCCCCAAACATCACCTATCATGTTTGAAGTTTAAATCTCACATTATAAGCCTTAGGAACACAACCATAACATCATCAAACACATACATAGCCCAAAATCAAATCCCATCTGAAATCACACACATAAACACATACGGGTATGAAATCCAACTTTTATAAAAAAGTTCATACATGCATTTCCAACCCCAAAGTAGTTAAAAACAAGTGAAAATAGGGGGTTTTAGAACTCACCTTTGCAGCCTCTGGTTATGACTTCTTCAAAAACCCATTTGCAACAGAGTTCAACCACCTAGAAACCCACCAAAACACACACCCAAACACATACAACACACATAAGCATACAAACGAGGATACAACTAGTTAAGAACATCATAAACTCACGAATTCTTACCTTGAATTCGATCTTCTCTTCCGGTTCTTCATAATACCCAAGATTTTCCTGCTCTGCTTCTTTATCTCTCTAAAATGTCCGAATATATGGTGTTGTACGTGAGGTGGTCATGCCCTTTTACACCAACTTTTTAAACATTTGTCCTTTTTGGACACTTTTTACCCCTTAACTTGGGTAATATATCTTTTCTACAAGTCCACCCCCTTATATAGGTTTCGTTCCCAAAACCTATTATTCCTCAAACAATCGTCGGTAATGCTATCTCATTTCCTCCTCTGTCTCCCACATAGACTCGGATCCCTTCCTATGCTTCCACTTTACACGCACAAGAGGAACTACTTTATTCCTTAATCTCCTATCTTTACGGTCAATGATCGCCACTGGTTGCTCCACATAATTGAGTCGTTCATCTACCTCGATATCCTCCAGTGGAACAATCATATCCTCGTCTTCTAAACACTTTCTTATATGAGATATATTGAATGTCGGGTGAATTCCACTTAACTCATTAGGTAACTCCAATCTATAGGCCACCTCTCCTATTCGAGTAATGATTCGAAAAAGCCCTATGTACCCCGGGCTCAAATTGCCCCGCTTTCTGAACCGAATGATACCTTTCCAAGGTGAGACTTTCAGCATAACCCTATCACCCACCTGGAACTCAATCGGTCTACGTCGTTTATCAACATACGACTTTTGCCTATCTTTAGCTGCCATCATAAAGGCCTTGATCCTTTCCAGTTTCTTAGTCGTAGCGTCGACCACTTTGACGCTCCTTAACTCTTTATGGCCAATATCGCCCCAACACACGGGTGTTCTGCATCTCCTACTGTATAGCATCTCATAAGGACGCATACCAATGTTGGCATGATAACTATTGTTATATGAGAACTCAACTAACAATAAGTGGTCGTCCCAACTTACTCCAAAGTCAATGACGCATGCCCGAAGCATATCTTCCAGCGTCTGAATGGTCCTTTTCGACTGACCATCTATCTAAGGATGATAAGTCATGCTAATATGTAACCTCGTCCCCATCGCATCGTGGAATTTCTTCCAAAATTTAGATGTAAACCGGGTATCACGATCAGACACAATAGACACCGACACACCATGACGAGTTACAATCTTTTTAATGAATAGATCCACCAACCTCTTAGATGAATATGTCTCTCGGATCGGTAGGAAGTGAGCACTTTTCGTCAAACGATCAACTATCACCCATATAGCATCATATCCTCGCGCGGTACACGGTAGCTTCGTTATAAAGTCCATGGTGATATGCTCCCACTTCCATTCCGGTATATCCAAAGGTTGGATCTTCCCATACGGCTTCTGATGCTCCACCTTCACTTGTAAACAAGTAAGACATTTACTCACATACTTCACCACATCGTGTTTCATACTCGACCACCAATAATCTTTCTTCATATCTTGGTACATCTTCGTAGCACCGGGGTGAATAGAGTATTGAGTTTTATAAGCTTCATCCGTAATCTTCACATGTAGATCCCCAAAACGTGGAATCCACATCTGTCCTAATCGGGTCCTAACACCGAGTGTGTTTTCACCCAACTCCGCGACTAGACCTCTTACTCTTTCAGAGTTAAGATGATCCTCTTTCAACGCATCATCTTGACTTGCTTCAATACATCAGAGGTCATAACCAACTGATAAGCCTTCACCCGAATCAGCTCGGGCCTCTCCTTTCGGCTAAAGGCATCCGCCGCCACGTTGGCTTTCCCCAGATGGTAATGGATCTTGTAATCATAATCCTTTATGAGCTCCAACCATCTCCTCTGCCTCATGTTCAAGTCCTTTTGCTCGAAGAAATACTTCAAGCTCTTATGGTCAGTGAATATGGTGCACTTCGTCCCATACAAGTAGTGCCTCCATATCTTTAACATGAAGACCACAACTGCTAACTCTAAGTCATGAGTAGGATAATTAACCTCATGGACTTTCAACTATCGGGATGCATAAACTATATCCTTTCCTCTTTGCATTAACACACAACCCAACCCCGAGTAGGAAGCATATGAATAAACCACCAAATCCTCGCTTCCATCGGGCAACGACAATACAGGAGCTTGACTCAACCTCTTCTTTAACTGCTCGAACACCTTCTCTTGAGCTTGACCCGATACAAACTTTACACATTTCCTAGTCAAGTTAGTCAACGGAGAAGCTATCTGAGAGAAGTCTTGAATGAATCTTCCATAGCCAAACCCAAGAAACTACGAATCTCGGATGGCATATTTGGTGACTTCCATTGCATATCCGCCTCCACCTTTGCAGGTTCTACCATAATCCCTTCAGGATTCACTACGTGACCCAAGAACTGGACCTCACGCAACCAGAACACGCACTTGGAGAACTTAGCATACAACTTCCCCCTTCTCAACGTCTCCAACACCTCTCGAATGTGACCAGCATGCTGATTCTCGCTCTTTGAATAAATCAGGATATCATCAATAAACATAATCGTTGATTAATCTAACATCAGCCAACACACTCAATTCATTAAGTCCATAAAAGCAGTTGACGCGTTGGTCAAACCAAAAGACATAACGAGAAACTCGTAGTGTCCATAACGCGTGCGAAAAGCTGTTTTAGGAATATCCTGCTCCTTCACTTTCAACAGATGGTAGCCAGATCGAAGGTCTATCCTTGAAAACCAACTAGCACCGTGAAGCTAATCAAATAGGTCATCAATTCTCGATAACGGATACTGATTCTTCACCGTCAACTAGTTCAGCTCACAGTAGTCTATACACATCCTCATACTACCGTTTTTCTTCTTCACGAATAAGAACGGAGCACTCCAAGGCATGATACTCGGTCTAATGAACCCCTTGTCAAGCAGCTCCTGCAATTGCTCTATCAACTCTTTCATCTCAGTCGGAGCCAACCGATGTGGTTCCTTAGCTACAGGTTGGGCACCCGGTATCAAGTCAATCTGGAACTCGCTCTCGCGGTCAGGTAGCACTCCTAGTAAGTGTTCAGGAAACACATCTGGAAAGTCATACACCACCGGTACATCGATCAGTTGTGGTGTTGGCATATCGACATCCTTCACGTAGGCCAAGTAGGCACTACATCCACACGTCATGCACTTTACCGCCACCGCCATAGAAATCACCTTCGGGATTGTCGTGACTCAATCACCATAAATCGTCACTAAACTCCCGTCAAGCGCTGTCAATCGAATCACCTTCGTGCGACACACAATATTTGCCTCGTAGTCCGCCAACCAATCCATTCCTACGATTACGTCAAACCTGCCTAAGGTCATCACAAATGGTCTAACAAGGAACTTGTGACCTTCTAATTCCACATCACAACCCTCTATCGTCTTAGAAATCCTGGTAGACTTACCTATGGTAGTTTCAACATCAAAGGGCGTATCTATATTCCCACTACTAACAGGCAACTTAGCATAGAAAGCAGCAGAAATAAAACTCTTACTAGCACCGGAATCAAATAACACAGAGGCTAAAGCTTGATTTACTAGAAACGTACCTGACACAACATCGGGGTCTGTCCTAGCCTCCTCCTGTGTCATCGTGAATGCTCTGGCACTTGCCTTCTGCCTTTCAGTCACAGTCATCTTCTTCTCTGCACCGGAACTTTCAGCCCTCGGCTTCTTAAAGTCCTTGCTCATGTGGCCCTCCTTGCAACAAGTATAACACCACCTCACTCCGCAGTTCTTCGCCACATGTTCGGTCCTTCCACAACGGAAACAGACATTGGATACCACTCTACGTTCCCTGGTGTGCTCTCGTCCACACTTAACACACCTCCTCGACCACACACCGGATGTGACCACATGTCGGTCATCCACCCTGCACCCTTGTTGCTTGGAGCGGCTCCGCCATGTCCAAATCGCTTCCCGTTCCAATTCTGGTCACCACCACTCTTCTTGTTGGCTTCAGCCACCATCACCGTCCTTTCATCATACAACCTTCACGCCAAGTCCACTACCGACCTATACATGCTCGGTCGGGCAACGATCATGTGCCTGCGAATACCCGCTGGCAATCCCTAGATGTACCTCTTAATCTTTCGTGACAGTGGTGTCATTTGATCTGGCACCGGGCGTGCCATCTCATTGAACTTGGTAGTGTATTTTTGATGGGTTCATAGTCCCCGCCTCCAACTGCAGGAACTCTCTCTCAACTTTGTCCATCTCACGGTGAAGACAGAACTCCTCAACTACCAACCTCTTCAGCTCCACCCACTTCATTCTTCCAACTACCTGACTATCCTCGGCTTGGACAATATCATCCCACCAGCACAAAGCCGAGTCCACTAATGAGTGGGCAGCAAACTTCAACTTTTGGTCCTCTAGGCACTCGTTGATATTTAGAACAATTTCCATCTCTCTCACCCACCGGTGAGCAGCAGCAGCAGTGTCATTACCATCGAAGTTAGGGGGCTTGAATCTTTAAAATGCCCCATAGTTGCAGCCTCGGGCCGCCTCCGGCGTAGGTACCTCTTCTTCATCTTCTTCCACGTCATCAGAGAGGACCGTCTCAGTCTCGAGCTGTCTTCTTTCGCCCGTAGGCCTACTTCTTTCCATCCTTTCTCCTTCCCTCACAGTCTTGAATACTTCGGTCACCACAGACGATAAGATTGTCTATATTACCTGATGCACTTCCTCCACAATAGCCTCCTTCACTGAGGTCCTTAAGTTAGAACTCTCATCCCCAGTCTCTGGATGAGGAGTCTCTAGTTCTTCATGAACCACCTCTTCATCTCTAGGCCTTCCTCTCATAGCCCGTGGTTCAACACCACGTCCACCACGACCTCCACGAGGTGATGCCTTCAACGATCTACCACCGGCCATCCTCTAAACATCTTATAAGATTCAAACACTAACACGGTCATTCAAGGGAACAACTTTACTCTTCGTACATAATTATAGTGGCCAGTTTTGATTAGCCACTTACATTACTCTTCGTACCCCAAGCATTTCCTATCCTAATTACATCAATATCTAAATCTACTAACAACACATAAACCAAATAATATGCGCATGTAATACTGGTTAACATTAAGAAAATACCTGGTGGCATGCAGCTACTCGGACTTGCATCCCTTCCCTTTCCCTCCTATTTTTAGTTTAAGTTTCGGTTTATTTTGAAACTTTTACCCGTTTCACTTAAACTTTGGCTCCGATACCAACTTGTAAGGCCCCGTTCCCGGTATGCTTACAGCTGGCCATTCATCGCACATAAAAAATATATTTACATTAACTTAAATAAAACATTGCAGCGGAAACATTAAAAACAACATTTCATTTAATTATAAATGCTTTTGCAAATTAATACAACATTCATTACAAAAACATCATTGGTTAGCATTACAATGCAAAAACATTATACAAGGAAATGCCATCCAAAACAAGCCAAGTAGCCGCCCCCTGCCATCCTTAACAACCTTTACCTGCCAACTGGAAATCACATAAAAGTCAGTGTTGCTGAGTGAGTTCTAGTTTTAAAATAAAACATACTATACTTTCATTTAAAACCGTTCCTTACTCTTTATCAAATCATATTGTACATTCTTACATGATCACACATCGTACGTACATATAGATAATATCATTATTATCTTCCTTTACTGTTCATCACTTTCTTTCTTTATCTCTTTCCGGATCAGTTTCATTAGCTATACCCCAAACGTATGCACAAAGCGGGTACTAGGCCGAAGATCATAAATGACTTCCATAACGCACAAAGCCTGGCACCAGCACCGGGGCTAGCGACAAAGATCCTAACTGTATACTACACCTCAAACGTACGCACAAAGCGGGTATTGGGCCGAAGATCATAAATGACTTCCATAATGCACAAAGCCTGGCACTAGCACCGAGGTAAGTAGCCACTATAATCAATGTACTATGTCACTGGTCAGTCACAAAGACTACACCCCTGTGTGTATCCTTATGGGTTAGCTAAACCACACGCAGATGAGCTTACGACATTTTAGAGTCGTGCACCTTCGTACATTTTGCTTGCAAGCCTTTCATTTCATACACTTTCATTAATGCATGCACTCTATCATTATGTTCCTCTTTTCATTATCTTTCAGTTTACGTTACATAATAATTTATCATTTCTTTCACAACTATAACACGTAAAGCCACGGGAAAGATAAACATACATAACATGGAACATAAACATAATCATACAAAACTCGCCATATAAGGCACCATCATACATGCATATCATACATGCAACATACCAACTTGCATACATCATCCTACAATGCCCATCACTTCTTCTATGACTTCAAAAAGTCAACTTACATAGCCCCCGGTAACCTCCCAAGTGAAAGCCTATATTTCACGTTTCCCCGAAAAGTCAGAAAATAATCTAAGTCTTTAGGCGCATGAGCACTATGCAGGCGCATGAGCACTATGCCGACGCATGAGCAACACTTAGTCTATCATGGGCAATTCTAGGTGCATGGGTACTATGCAGACGCATGAGTGCCTGGATGTAAAGCCGCGTTCACGGAAACCTCACAGTTGGTCAATCACAACAATTAAAACATTAAACATTATAATTATACAACCTTAAGCAGCGGAAATAATTTATCAAAAACCATTCATTTCACTTAAACCACTGTTGTTGAGCAATACATAATCATTTAATTGATTACAAAAGAATTGTTTTACTGCATTACAAAACAACAGCGACATAAAATACGAATGGATGTCAGTCTTTCCCTGCCGAGTGGCTTCACCCTCGTGCCATCCTCAGCAATAATTACCTGTCAACTGAAAATGTATAAAAGTCAGCGTTGCTGAGTGAGCTCTAGTTTTAAA
>BJCM01085463.1:0-10500 GCA_018326385.1 Flaveria bidentis
ATATATAAATACATATATATATATATATATATACATATATAAATACATATATATATATATATACATAGATAAATACATATATATATATATACATATATAAATACATATATATATATACATATATAAATACATATATATATATACATATATATATACATATATATATAAATACATATATATATATATACATATATAAATACATATATATGTATATACATATATATATATATACATATATATGTATATACATATATATATATATATGTATATATGTATGTATACACGGAATGTCCTACTAGTTCTTGATCATTATTGCCATTTTTTAATTTCTTTTAGTTTCTTTGGAGGTATGTAGACAAAACTATGTGATGTTTATTTTCCATCATGTGTCATTGTCTATTATACAACCCCTTGTTATAAATACCTTTCAATGTGTGTAACTCAATCACAACTTCCTTGAAAATACTTCACAAAATCTTTCACCGGTATTAACCTTCTCTATCAGCCTCTTTTTAGTTAAAAGATCGACTCTACCCTCTTCAAAAATGGCCATCTCTTTATCTCGGATTATTCGACCAAAACAAATTCTTAGACGATCATTTTCAAATGGAAGCAGCCCATCAACATCCATGGATGTCCCAAAAGGCTATTTTGTTGTTTATGTTGGGGAAGAAGAGAAATGACGGTTTGTGGTTCCTCTATCACTCTTAAGCCAACCAGCATTTCAAGAATTACTACACGTGGCAGAGCAAGAGTTCGGGTACAATCATCTAATGGGTGGCCTCACCATTCCATGTAGTGATGACATATTTGTTGATCTTGCTTCTTGTTTTGGTGCATTATGATCACCTCATCTATACGTTAAACTTTGCTATAATGATTTTGTAACTAGAAAACAACAACTACGATCTTTCACATGTTTGTAAATAGAAACAGTGGTCCAGACTGTTTAAAATTTTCATTAGGTGCTAATTCGAGGTTATTGTATTCTTACCAAAAAGTTTGTCCATAGACTGATATGTTTCTTTCTGCCATGTCTTACCGTCTACTTAATGATGTTACTTGGATATTCAGAATACATATTCAGTGAATCTTGTTCACCAAAATTGGTGTGATAATTTTGTTTTTGATGATAACATTGCAATTTTCAGCTAATGTAGGTGACGCTGCAATTATTTTTCAAATTTTGTTTTCAACAACATTAGTATATGTTTTTTTCAATGAAAAGAATATATATATGTGGGTTGAATTTTCCCTCTTCTGTTACGTTCACCGTCTCAAAAAGACAAAGACACAGTCCATTTTGTTATTTGGGAGCTGGTGTTTAAACCTATTATCTTGGAGAAAACTGTGAATTCATAAGCACAAACACAGACCGGTTAGAATTAAATGAGCATGTTTGTGTGACAGTTATAAACCTTAAAGGATGACCCCTTAACCTATTAACAAACATAATGACTCTAAACTATAACTAATATATAATTACCTATTTGACCAATAACTTTATTTGGGGAAGCTATCAGGGTTATATCCAACAACTACAACTCCAAACAGCAAAAAGCACAACCAAACACTAGCTCCCGTAGCACATTTTATTACAACTGATTCAGTTATCCCAAGTCACGTCATAACTACATTATAGACACACATCATTTATTGTTATGCAGCATATCAATGACAAGCAGAACAATTTTGTGATAGTCGATCTTAGGATGTGGGCAAGGCGTTTCTCATACACCATCCAACCGAGCTTTTTGTGACCAAAAGATGTACTGAAATCCACAAAAAAAATAAAAATAAAGATTAAAAAAAAACAAAAAAAGCATATTTTTTGCGACCAAAAGATGTTGAAAGTCTTGTTTGCAGGAATGCACTTTCCTCTCGAAACTATACAGATTCGGGTAGTCTTGGTGTATTGCTATCTGATTTGTATCAAGTCAGTTGAAATTATTCAATTAAGCTGCAGTTGGTGATTGGTGTTCGTTAGATGCTTAAGTGGTTTTGTTAAAGCAGGTTACATTATTAAGCCTACATTTTATCCATGTCTGGGTCAATGGCGTATGAATCACTCTCATGTTTAATGTGTGGAATCAAAATGCCAACTGAATCATATAATAGCAAAAAAACATTGATGTTTTGTATCGTACCTTTTCGTATATTTGAATGCATCCAATTTATTTGCATTATTATTCTCGCCAGTCCCTTCACCGGCAAACAAAATTCAAACCGGCATCACCATGTTAGTCTCTGGATATACTACAACGAATCTGGGGCTCCCTTCTTCAAATGATATCATTTTTCATATTTTTATTAACGTGTGGGGTGCTTGATTTAAATAACTCAGGCATCTATATTTGACTTTAACAAATAATGGATGTATTCATGGAAAAACTTCAACTTCTTAAGATCCCACCGGAAGATATACAATTTGCGACAATCAACTTTGATGATAACAATTTGAGAGAATTAGGTTATTAGCCAACATTAATATGTGTGATAGTTGCGTCTCCTTCGAGACTTTTTCAACCGCCATCCGTGCTTCCAAATCAACCACCTACCGTTGCTTTCAATGCTCACACAAATACCCTCTCAAATCAAACCCGAGGACGAGGGGGTCGGTACCAACGCCATGGTTCTCTCGGTGCCCGTGGTCGTGGTAGACGCCCACCCCATTGCCAATTATGTCGTCAGGATGGCCACTTTGCTAATGCGTGTCCAAACCTCGCCACCTATGTGTCCCATTCTCAGGCTCCCGACAACTTAGCCAAAGCCTTCCATGCTCAATGTCATGTCTCTAACTCGGGACCCGATTGGTTCATTGACTCTGATGCTTCGGATCATATGGCAACTTCTACCGATAATCTTCAAACATCCATACCGTACACCAGTAACAATCGTGTCATCTTTGGAAACGGTAACTCTTTACTCATATCTCATGTTGGACACACCAACCTGCCGCATAATATTTCTTTATGTAATATTCTTCTTGTTCCTAATTTACAAAAAAATCTTATGTCCATTAGTAAACTCACTTCTGAAAATAATGTGGATGTTTTGTTTTCCTGTCCTTTATTTCATATCCGGGATCGAAGCACGAAACAGGTTCTCGCTCAAGGTCGGTGTGAAGGTGGCCTCTACATTTTGTACACCAATCATCACGTAATGGCTGCTAGTTCCTATGCTCCCTCGAAGGCGTCCTTTAAATTATGGCACTTACGTTTAGTACATGTATCCTATGAAACTGTGTCTCGTGTAAATAAAATGGGTGCTTTGTCTGTCACATCGGTTCTCCCCAAACCAGTCATATGTTCATCTTGTGCGATGTCCAAAATTCATAAATTGCCTTTCCAACTTAATAAGAAACGTACTTCTAAACCATTAGAGTTGGTTCATTGTGACTTGTGGGGACCCTCCCCGATAGAATCCATTGAAAACTATCGATACTATGTCATTTTTGTGGATGATTACTCACGATTTACATGGTTTTATCCATTAAAACGAAAAAATGAATTCTACGATGTTTTGTCTATATTTTTTCAATTTGTTCAAACCCAATTCTCCACAAAAGTTAAAGTATTCCAAAGCGACAGAGGTACGGAATTCTTAAATCAACATGTTCATAAAATATTCACTTCAAATGACACATTTCATCATGTGTCAAGCTCATACACCCCACAACAAAATGGGCAAGTCGAACGTAAACATTGTCATCTCGTCGAAACCGGTCTTGCGATGCTTTTTAATGCTCATATTCCTTCAACATATTGGGTTGAATCGTTTAGCACCACGGTCCATACCATTAATCGTTTACCAACCAAAGTCTTAAATTGGCGATCTCCATATGAACTTTTGTACAACACAAAACCAATATACAACAACTTTCACGCATTTGGTTGTCATGTATATCCATACAACTGTGATTACTCACCAAAAAAATTGTCACCCAAAAGTATTCCCTGCATCTTCATTGGTTAAAGTTCACAATACAAAGGATTTAAGTGCCTTGATCCATGCACCTCCCGTATGTACATTACTCCTCATGCACGGTTTGATGAACATTAATTCCCATATGATGGTGATCAGCACATACATAATCTCCACCAACTTCCCCTACCGTACCTAAGCCCATCGATCTGCCCCCACCACCTGTGCCTATAACTATGCCCCCACCACCTGCACCCACAACCATTGCTTTCGACCCCAATGTTTCACCACCTCCTCGTATTGATCCTCAACAGCCTACTACCTCTTCTCACCCCATGATCATTCGTGCTAAAGCAGGTGTATTCAAGCCCAATCATCGGGCGGATCTTGCTCATGCTGGACCTCACGGCCTTCACTCTACTCTTCTTGCCAATATTGAGCCAATAGGCTTCAAATGCACAGCAAAGCATCATCGTTAGGGGGAGGATATGAAAAAGGAAATCCATGCTTTGTCTAATAATAGTACATGGACTTTGATACCCCGACCAGCTAACCAAAACATTGTTGGCTCGAAGTGGTTATTTAGGGTTAAGTACCGATCCAATGGGTCTATCGATCGCTATAAGGCTCGTCTCGTGGCTTAGGGCTTTAGTCAAATACCCGGTCTTGACTACTTACACACGTTCAGTCCCATTGTTAAAGCATTAACAATACGTGTTGTTTTATTTCTTGCTATTATTAATAAGTGGAGGTTACATCAACTTGACGTCAACAATGCTTTTTTACATGGCTAGTTAACTGAACTCGTGTTTATGGAACAACCACCAGGGTTTGTTAACCCTCAATTTCCACCACGTATGTCGATTAAACAAAGCCTTATATGGCCTTAAGAAAGCTCCATGTGCGTGGTTCCACCAATTAAGTTTGTTTTTATTACAAAATGGTTTCATGTGTAGCAGGGCAGATACGTCGTTGTTAATTTTTAATCGGGATGCTTGTGTTCTGTAACTCTTGGTCTATGTAGATGATCTAATCCTCACAGGTAATCAAGAAGAAGTCATGAAATCGTTTATTAAGAAGCTAAGTAGTGAATTTGCAATCAAAGATCTTGGTAGGCTGAATTACTTCCTCGGTCTTGAAGCTGTCCACACCACCAATGGTCTCTTCTCAAGTCAGTCCAAATATGCCATGGACATTCTTGATCAAGGTAACATGTCAGACTCTAAACCAGTTCATACTCCTCTTTCCACCAAATCAAAGTTTACCTCGACTAGGGAACCTTTCAAGGATCCCACTCTTTACCGGTCGCTGGTGGGCGCTTTACAATACTTGACTATCACAAGACCAGATATTTCTTATGCTATGAACTAAATCAGTCAATACATGCAACATCCTACCATGGCTCACTTTCAACACGTTAAGCGCATCCTTCGCTATGTCAAAGGGACTATAAATTTCGGCCTCACGTTCTCTACGCGTCCTACAACTTCTATCCTTGGATATTCTGATGCCGACTGGGCTAGATGTGTCACATCCTGGCGGAAGCGTGAGATGCTTTTGGGTGACTCGTTTGTTCAGAACTCATTAATTAAATGACTAAACAGATTAGCACAACAAAACATAACATAACTTATAATTATATAGTTAGGATTACATCACATCATAAATAGTCAAAATTTGATCTAACATAATCTTATTATATATATATAATCTAACTGCTACATCTTCAGTAACGATGGAAGTGCGTGTCCACCGATAAGCTGAGATCATACATGTTTACAGTTAAATTAACACAAACTTTTCGTATAATTTCTCCCCAACCATTGTAAACATCAAAACAAAACATTATGTTGTTACTCATGATGATTTCACGAAAAAGCATACTCAAAATTGTCAACATAATGTTGGTGAGATCATAGGTTTAAGTTTAGACAAAATATTTTTGATGCATCATATACAACCAAACCTTACACAATACTCAGATGATTCATAACTGTCATATAATTCCTAAAATCAGATATAGCATCACAACACTCATCCTGTTGGTGCAGGAAATATTTTCCTAAGTAACGCTACCTATATTATCCAATAGTTCCACATCCGAATTAATGGTTGTAACCTAAATGACAGTACATCTCATAACTTTACATAATTGCATCAAAAACAAAACAGTATGCTTTTTCCCCTAAAAGTTTATAAGAATAAAAATAGGTCTATGAGTCTCACCTTTACTTCAAAAGATAACCTATAAACAAAATATACATAGTTTAGAAAATATATATTTTCTTCAAAATTTTCAGTACCTCAATATTTATAAAATCCATTACAGAAATTACAATCAAACATATTCTACGAAATTTTTATATCAAGTGGGTCAATAATTTATACATAACATATTAAAATTTCATTTTACAATAATTTACAATTTATTTTCTATAATTTTTATATTATTTGAACTAATTATCAGAAATACCTTAGGGCCTCCAAAATTATTAAACTTTATCAGAATAATGCCACCATATTTATAGTTTCTCAAAATATTCTTAAGTCCTAAATCATAGCATGGTCTATTTTCATGATTTTTATTATTTTAACAATATTCAGTAAAAATATCAGAATATGTTCAAAAATTCTAATTCTTATACAGACTATTCTATTCTAACCCTTTGCTTAGCCCTTAGGGTTCTGACCATTGAGACATGAAGACCCATCACCTATCACTTCAAAGTCTAGTCGTCCGCCGCTGCACACGTGCACACCGACTTCGATGGTCGGCTGCGATTGCGGGCTGTGGTGTCACTTGCCGCCTGCATATGTTGTCTGCACGTTAAAGGGGACCTTTGTTAAATCTCTAAAGCGCGAAACAAAGGCTCAAGGCTCTCTACTCGACTATTCCTCATTAAATCTCTAAAGTCTGAAATGAATGTATACTCAAATTTGAAATCTCAATCTAAAATCTGAAATCTAAAGGCTCAAGGCTCTTTACTCGACTACTCGACTGCTCCTTTTTTTACTCTATTTGATCTAACAAACGGGTTCTCTACTCTTGAGTCTTGACTCGAGTCTCCAGGTTCATCTATGAATCATCGCCACTCCTTTTTTACTCTACTTGAATCTAATTGATGAATTCTGTTTAACTGCTTTAGTGCTTTGAATCTTTGTCTCTTTGATATATTGATTGCTCTGTACTTCTGTGTAACGTTTAGAGGCTGCTACTCATTACTCATTAGTTTTGCTAAACTTAAAAGCTTTGATAATTTGATTTGGTAATTGATAATTTAGTATTAGTTTAAAATCATTTTGGTTTTACATTAGGACCATTAGGTTAGAGCCTTAGAGTTTTAGAACTTAAAAGTTTGGGAAACTGTTTTGTTAGGTATTAGATAATTAGGTTTAGAAGTTAATAAATTTTTTTGGTACTTTTGTAATCTAGAATGTCAAATTGATTTCGAAAATACCCTTTCGGTGCATCAAAAAAGGCAAACAAAGCAAAACAAGAAGCTTTAAATGAATCAATAAAAGGATCACTACTTAAGTTCGTTAAAAACTCGAATACAAATGCTACTAATAAATCAAGATGGACCTACAAACTTAGATGAACCTACAAACTTTTTGGATAGAGCCCCATTTTTTCTAGTTTGATTAGGGCCTCAAAAAATGTTGGGATGGCCCTAATTACATAATATTAAAAAAACCAATTAAATGAATAGAGATGCTTTTTGTAACATTCGGTCCACTTTTAAACTAAAAAAAACAAACCCGGTCACGTTTGAGTCAATCTTGTAAATCAAATTCATTATTTAGTCATTTTATTTATTTTTGTGTTCCAAAAATAATAAATGTGTCACGTATTCAATTTAACTTAAACTCTATAATTTTTAAAATAAATTTAAAAAGGTTATTAACATTTATAAGGTTTTAAATATTCAAGTAAAATATATAATCAGATTGCAAAATTTTTGTGAGTTTATAAAGTCTATAAAGATTTTATAAAAAAAGATGAATAAATTAAAATTAGGTTTAATATATTTAGAGTTTAAATTATAATTATTCTATTATTTATTTATTGTATTTAAGTTTATATTTATTTTAAATTCTAATCATAACCCTCTTTTGAAAGACTTGTAACTCACCATTAACACCATTCATAACCTCCTCCTAACCTTAACAATAAAAGAAAGCTTTAGGCCTCACTTTTCAATTGCGCATATTAAAAATCTCACTAACATATCTTTCTTTTATTTATTAGTTTTGATCAATTTTAAGAATTTTCTTTTACTAGTAATTTCAAGAATTTTCTAATTCTAAGATAATCTTATATTCCTTTTATATTATGTATTTCTATATTGTTTCAATCATCCTAACATCCAATTGTTCTCATAACTTTATGTTCTTACTTTTATTCTTTCTTCTAATAAATCTTTTTTAATTTTAATCATTATCATTTGATCATTAAATCTAACATACACTAACCTTATAATAATCACTATCATTTCTAAATCAAGCTAACAACACGCTAACATAAACAAAGAATCACGTTTGCATATGGATGGCTATGTCACCGCATTCGGTTATTCCACAAGATTATTCTCTAAATGATGGTTATACCAAAGTCTTGAAATATTTTTTATAACTCAAATGAAGTCTAACATACCATATATTGACATAATAAATTTGTTCTAACTCGTTTCATGCTTTAACAATTTTAAAAGTGCACATAAGTGCTTTACTATAATTTTGACATAATATAGTCAGACTTCAACTAATCATAACTTGCTCATAACTAACTAAATTTGAGTAAAATCAGACTCAAATATTAAGTTCAATGAATTATATTTTTAACTATAGTTTATACGTATTCAAACTTAATCCGACGACTCAACAATTGTCTTCACAAGATAAGTGCACATTTCAACACCTTCTGTCATGTGCTGCTGTTTTAACCTATTTACGGGTATTTTCATAAAAATGTTTCTAAATAAAAGTTGTCCAAGAGACTCTAAAATGTTCAACTGTAAATTTTTATAATTTTATGAAACCGTTTGCTATTTTAAAAGGTGTTCAAAGACGTATCAAACATTCTGTACAGAATCTAAAATTGGTGGAATAATCTTTTTTCAATCTACATTTTGCTTTTTAGCATTCTCTAAACATTCTAACTTCTTGTAATGAATTCGACATCAAGTTATTATTTTCTTTTATCCTTAGGACATCACCTTTGACTCTAGAACTTCCAAGCATTCTTATGTACTCTACAACTATTATTATACAATGTGAGTATTCATTATTCATTGTTATATTTTTTATTATAGGGAAATCATATGATTAAATATTCAATTATTGTTATTCATTATTATTCTATTTTATTCAAAATTCAATTCAAATCATGCTATGTTATTACTTGTAATTATGTGTGCATAGTTAGATAAACTAGATGAGAACATAATCACTAATTCATACAACCACGGTAACAATGATAGATCTATTAGTTTGACAAACTCACCCCATTTGTTTAGTTGCATGGTGATTAGAACTGAAATCATTCATTCTATAAGGTTTCCTCTGCGGACCAAGTCAATTCAGTCATTAGGTTTGATTGTGTTGGTTTGTCATTTATGTTACATTATTACATTATAAGTCTTGACATTGTCATGTGAATTGAATTGTTTTCAATCATTGTAATCAATCTATATATGTATTCAAACCTGTGATTACTCACCGGCTAATTCGTTAGCTGACCCGTTACTTTTTCACATGATTTCAGGATTGAAGATTAGTAGACTTCTAAATGCACACTTAGGATTTGGACTTAGTCAAAGTTAAAGACAAATTTTATTATGTTATTAATTGATTGTATTGTATTGATTGATTAGTATTATTCAATGAAAATAACATTTAATATTATTTCAACTTATTTAATTCCATGAACTATAAACAATCGATTCACATTCATCCGTCCCGTTGATTCCGTCGTCGGTCGGGGTGTGACATTTTCGTTTCTTCAAATTTGATCACATATATTTTTAAATTGCATATGGTAAAACAAAAGTTGCAGCCACCTACAACCGCCCTTCCTCTCCTTTCTTTAATCAAGTAAAACAAATGTTATCATCACTGTTTCATAAGTTTCTTTAGAGAGATAGAGACACGATGGTGATTTTGCAATGGTGTTGCGTGTCACACCCCAACCTTGACGGCGGAAACGTCGAGATGTGAGAGTTAAAGATCGTTCACAGCCACATAATGCTATTATTAAATCCAAATATATTAATCGTAAGTTCCAAAGGTAACATTACAAACATAAGACTCAAATAAGGAATCAACAATGCATAATATGTCACACCCTCAAAATCCACGTGCGGAGTTTAACCGCGAGGCGTGTGAACAAACCAGGATCACAGTCAATAGTTACTCAGAACGACTCTATATGCAATAATTAAACCAAATCAACCAGAGTAAAAAACTTGAAAACTGTGCGGAAGCGTATAATGAAAACAACCCAAAGAAATAGAAATGTAAAATGTGGCAAAACATGTGCCAACCCAAGAAACAATACAAAACATTGAAAACAGATAT
>BJCM01085464.1:0-25884 GCA_018326385.1 Flaveria bidentis
GCTGCACCTCTGCAAGTCACCAACTTACATGAGTTGGTAAAAAGGTCCATGCTTTTGGTAACTGTACATTGAGGTCTTGAGTCTGTAACTTTCTAATTTATGTACTTTATCCTTTTTGTAATAGATAAGAATGTGAGCTATGGCATGTCATAGTCACAAGTCAAAAGTCAATCTGTCTTTTGACTCTACAATAGATTTTGTTTGTGTCTAGTCAATTGTATCCAGCTTGCTTTCAAAGTATAGCGGGCTGTAGGATGTAGTATAAGTATCTCATGTTCTTGTATCTTTAGATAATGCTTTGTAACACTTGTAATAGAACATAGAGAAGGCAATATACTGCATTCTTGAAAACCATACACTTGTGTTCTTTGTATTTTGTCTCGTATATTACTTGTGTTCTTAGCATTCTTACTTGGTCAATCCAGTTTACTATTTGATTAAAGTTTAGTTAATCTTCTCTTTGTGTTGTTGTATTGTAACTTAAACACTTCAACGATCCTGCATAAATAATAAAAAACTTTGAGTACAGTAGCAAGTCAAGAAAATTAAATTAATAAACAATTTAATTACCTTAAATATTGTTTATACATTTGTCTCTAAATGGTTAAGCATTATAAATGGTTAAGCATTATACTAATGTTAAATGGTTAAACGCTCTAATGTTGAATGGTTAATACCTCTTATCTGAATTAGTCAGATATTTGCCTTTTTATATTTAAACAATATACTAGTTCTTAATGGTTGAGATCTTTTAATAATCAACACTTAATGGTTGAAAACCTTATTGGTTCAGCTCTTAATCATTCAAAAATTACCAAACAGCCCCTTAGATGAACTCAATCTCATAATCATCGACGCATTAGTCTCCACGTGATAATGGAAGCAACACATAAGCGTCCACCTATCAGTCTTTCCAGGATACCAAAACCAAAACATTCAATCATTAACCAATACTTACCTCATCCTTCAAATCTATCAAATAAAAGATTTACAACATGTTAAGATTACTAAAATAGGGCTTAGAACAGATGTCCGGTTGTGGTTGCATACCCGAAAGTCTCAGATGAACACTTCAATTCAAGTTCGCCATCACTAACTCATATAACAAAAGGGACAACGTACTGCCTATAAGCATTCACGAACACATTACCTCAACCAAACTATCTACGACAATTTCATGAATAGTCTTCCTTACTCGAGCTCCAAAAACGACTACTAATGGCATCCAACGGAGTATTGAAAATTTGAGATTCTCTTTATAGTAGAGTGTTCTCAAGAAAACTTACATTATAAACTTAACCTTAAGATTTCTATTTATAAGGAAGCATGCAAGGACTTGAAATTCTATCCCGGCGACGTGGGATGAATATTAAGCAACTAATGTTAGCCTAGTTGCTTGCTTGCTTATATAATAATTTAGTTACTTACTTTGTTTTTCTCTTATTACTTTTAAAATATAGCATTTTATAAGGTGGAAGTGTCATTAGGACGAGCTTATTTTTCTATATGAGTGTCCCTAAGTTTCTTTTATAACGTATTAGGTTCTAATATAATTATAATATACTTTGTTATCATTAGCAATCTTTCAAAACAATAAGTGCTCGTCAACATTCTCATCTTTCAAATAGCCATCTTACTCGTTAATGACTCGTTCGACAATATATGAAAGAATACTTTATATTTCACGTGGTTATAACTACTATATTAAGGTTTTGGGTATTACAATTATGTTTTGTTTATGGTTCATAGCATTTGCTCTTCATCTTACCAATTTAATCACTATTCCCTTGTCATCCCACCTTATTGTTCTTTAATCAATTTAAGAGCAACAAAATTCGTCCTAAATAGTCGTGGATTGCATGAACTTAAATACTATAATTTCTTATAAATAACACTTTGCTCTCTTCTTTGAATTATATGAGGTCGTGCAAAGGCCAAACGAACATCCTTAAAAAGACCATTTTGGTGATAATCCAAACTACAGATACTAAGATGTTTAAGCATGGGTTTCGTATGATTTGAGAACTATTTTTACTAATAAATGAGGATATGGAGCGTGAGTTTAGATATTTTTAAAAAGAGAAAACATAAAAGCATGAGCTTCACATTTTTGTACTCCTTTATGTCACATGAACATTTTTAGAGTTTAAGGATTCTAATCACTAAATAAAAAGTCTAACAAAATACAACCATACTAGAATGATATACCTATTTTAGCATGGTAATTCAACATTTTCTTGATTATTGCCATTTTTAGATACGATAATCAACTTATATGCACATTTAGACATCCCATGTGTGTTATTAGATTTATCATGGTTATAAGACCGTCTATATATCTTAATTATTAGGCTTATAATGGCGTGTATGTTCTAACTAGGAGAAAAGAATATGAATGGAAGACAATTGCATAAGAAAAAATCATTGTTTTCAAGCTATTTTAGATATACCTATTTTAAGATAATATAATCATATTTTAGATAGAATATAATCATACTAGAATGATATAACTATTTTAGCATGGTAATTCAACATTTTCTTGATTATTGGCATTTTAAGATACGATAATCAACTTATATGCACATTTAGACATCCCATGTGTGTTATTGGATTTATCATGGTTATAAGACCGTCTATATATCTTAATTGTTAGCCTTATAATGGCGTGTATGTTCTAACTAGGAGAAAAGAATATGAATGGAAGACAATTGCATAAGAAAAAATCATTGTTTTCAAGCTAGGATTCTAAATGGATATTTTAAGTCTTTCTAGCAATTATCGTTATCCATGAAGATCAAATTTATATAATACATATAGCTTACATCAGCAAAATTCACCGAGAACTACAAAAATTAATAAAATCCAAAAGGTCTTAGCATTATATATATATATAATGCTAAGATCTTTTGGATTTTGAATTAAGGGTTAAACAATCAATTTTGAATTGCGATATATAATTAGAATTTGAAAAACACTATTATAGTTAATCAATTTGATTATCACAACAAACTCACATCTTCTACTAATCAACTTCAAATAGCAATGCAAATGCCTCTTATATAGCATTCATTAGCATTACAAAAACCTAATAAAGATCAATGTAAATTAAGATGAAATTAACATAATTACCTCGATCAACGGGGGATCTCATTACGAATAAGATAACCTCCATTAATCATCATGTATGCACCTACAAAACAATGAAAATAATTTAATAAATTGTGAATTTTATAGGGTTATAAATTACAACCTAATTTCCAATCATATATAACAACACAATACTACTACAATAATTTTATATTGTAACAAGATAATATGACTACAATAATTTAATACTCATTTTATAAGGCTATAAATTGTGACATAATTTCCTATCGTGATTCATAAAATCATGAAATTCAATAAGCCCGATGACGTTGGTGCCATCATCGATGATAAAATCTTTGAGCTAACCACATCGTTAAAACTTTGAAAAGTTGTGTTTATACATAACTTCTTGTTGCAGGATTTGGACATCAAACTATCATTTGCCTATAGATTTAAGGTTTTATAAGGTTGCCGATAAAAGTGGTAGCATAAATTAGGAGGTAGAAATCTGGTTGAGGAGTCGGTGGAAGGGCGTCGATTTGAAGCAGCTTTGCGTTTAGTCTGTTGGTGGAAGGGGCGCGATCGGATGCACCTTTGAGGCAAACAAATATCAAATTGAGTTAAAAATCAAATTGCTTATCATGACCATATCAAAAACTCTAATATAAAGAGGCAGAAGATTATATAGATTGCATCAAATGGGGTGGTTGTTGATGTCTCACCTGCTTTCGTTTTACAACCATTAGGTTCTTGGGAGGAAGATAATATGCTAGATAAAGAGTGAAAAATTAAATGGTAACTAAAAACAACAACGCATGGAAGAGACAAGGGCAAAGATGTCAAGATTCATAACACTGAATAGATAAATTGATCATTTGGTACTTAAACTATCATAAAATGTTAATGAATTCTTTATTCGACCCCTTTTAATGTCTTGCACTCCTTTATACATGTTGCTTCAAAATTTATACACATGGTAAAATTACAACTTTTTCCCAAAGATATAATTTATATGGTAGTATAGAAAAGAATTAACAATTAATTACGATGCAATCATTAAAAATATCACAACATTACTACCGTTTTCATTATCACCCTATACTGACGGGACCGCCTATGACATCATTTTTTCCATATCACACTCCTTGTCATAGCATCCACTACTAATTGTTTAAATACCCCACGATCATGGAATTAATTTGTTTACTATATGTTTTGATAGTCACATACTTGCAAGTGATAAGGAAAATTATATGCTTAGTAGAAGGGGTATAAATAGTGTGTAGGGAAATTGGAAGAGCCAAAGTAGTTGGTCGAGACACCCATCAAGGCTTGGAAGTATTAAGGCAAGGAAGAAGTTCGGTGGTTAATGACTTTGTTTAATGTTATATTCAAAACATATAAGATGGCTCATTAGTGGAGGACTATCGTCATGATATCTAATATAAGAACAAAAGAGATAGCCTATGATGTGGCAACTGGGATAAAGCTTTTAAGCCACACTATGAAGCTATGGGAAAGAGTCATTAAGACAAGAATTAGAAGGTAGACTCAAGTTACCAAAAACCAAATTTGGTTTTACACAAGAAGCTCCACTTCAGAGGCACATACCCAGCAAACTCATGGAGGAGTATATGGAGAAGAAACAAGATTTTTATATGGTGTTTATTGACCTAGAGAATGCATATGATAGTGTGGGATCTAGGAAAGTCTTGAGGCTAAAAGGATTTCATGGAGGTATATATAGATTATTAGGGATATGCGTGATAGTGCTAGACAAACATGAGGACAAAAGTGTGGGGGACTCAATCTCATTTCCTATGGATGTGGGTCTACGTTAAGGATTGCATTGAACTTGTTTTTATTTACTGTTTTCTTAAATGAGTTGATGAAATTGCTTTAAAAGATGATACCATGGCGCTTGATTTTTGCAGATAATATTGTGCTAGCGGTGGAAACTAAAGATGACCTAAATGAGAGGCTTGAGAAGTGGATGACAGCCTTTGAGAGTAAAAGTTTACGTATTAGTCATTATGAAACCAAGTATCTTGGCTATAACTTTAGTTGGGTTAATTATATAGAGGAAATCCAGGTAAAGATTAATGGATAACTTGTCCATCAAACAATCAAGTTTAAGTATTTAGGATCGTTCGTTCACTGTGACGGGGACATTGGAAGTGATTTGACGTATCAAGTACATGCTAGGTTGTGTAACTCGAGACTAACCACATGAGAGTTTGTGTAATAATAGGTTTCCTAAGAGATTGAAAAGGAAATTCTAAAGGGTTGCTGTAAGACCAACTATGATATACGAATCCTATTGTTGGTCCGTCAAAAAGACGTAGTCACATAAGCTTGAGGTAGCAGAAATGAGGATGCTAAGGTGGACGTGTAGACATATAATGTTAAACATAATAAATAATAATATTTTAGGGCCATATAGGGTCACATGCATTTCAAAGAAAATAAGGAAGTGATACAAAGGTGGCCTGGGTTTGTGTAGAAAAAAACAAATCAAGACAATAATAAGGAGAGTCGAAGACATCACAATGTACGGGAAAGGAATAGAGGTAGACCAAAACCAACATGGGAAGACCATACTATGCATGATTTATTAGACTTGCAACTCTCAGAGGATATGATTAATGTTGAAAACTCTTAGAAATGTTTGATAAAGGCTAAGGAGTTATAGGACAGGATATATATCATGTATGGTCTAGGGGATCGTATCTTCATGTGTTTTTTATATTAGGATGCCTTTAGAATGTATATATTAAAATGCTAGATTGCTTGTAGCGGTACTTTATCGGTGTTGAAGGCCCGATCAAAGATATATAGATTTATAAGTGATCTAAGTACCTTATGCTAGATTGGGTAAGTGGAGTGTTGAATTCATAAGAAGATCGTGATTAGCTTTTATCAATTATTGAATTGAAAACATAATAAAATTTGCTGATTGATTTAACATTAACTAAAAATTATACTTGCAATTTAGAAACTAAGTTGCAATAATATTATTACTTTAAAATGAGAACACAAATACAACTTTCGGATCAAGTCTTGATTCACACACACAACTCATATTCAAGTGTTGAAATATGACAAATCACATAGACATGATTCTTGATAACTCGATAATAAGTCAATCACACATTACTTGAAATTACATTAAATAGAAGTTTCTTTACTAACTTACCATAAATAGATTGTTACAATAAGATAATCCTTGATGAAGGCACCAATGGAATATTCCCAATTACACTAAGATGAACAACTCCATTAGGTAAACATAAATAATATGCATAGTATAATTAACAAACATCTACTAGCAAATGAAAGAAAATTATCAACAAACGAGAACATTAAGTTATAAATACATGAAATTGTCTCTGACCAAGTAGTGATCAGAGAAATTTAACTGCACATGATTATCAAAATTGGAACTTGAATATTTCTATACATAAACGGGATATTCATGATGATTAAAGCCTCCAAACTTGCTTTTCTTCTTAGTGTTATTTCTTATATTTCCCACCAAAAGTCTATCTTCAACACTCCTCCAAACACTACTAAAAACCCATCAAGAAGTGCCAAAAACCATTTGGAATAATCTTAAGAATGTCTATAATTATATGTGATCCTTACTTATAGGCGAGACAATACTTTGTTAGTGTACGTTTAATTATAGGTGTGTTTTTAGCCTTAAGGGTGCATGAAACTAGCTCGTCTATTCAATGGATGATATGCTAGTTTTTAGATTTTGTTTGATTGCGTATGCCTTGATGTGATGCTATCTTCCGCTATGAATGGATTTTTTTGGTGTGCATGTACTGTTTTTATATGTTTTTGTCTTTTATCTTGTATGTTATCCTTTGTATTTGAGTAGTTTTTTTGAATAAGAAGTTAGGAGTAACTTATGAAAAAGATAGTAAGATCGACTTTTATCTTTAACCTTATTATTGTGAGATTTGCCAGGTATATTTGTTTGTTAAAATTTTGGATTAGGTTAGATTAGATTAGATTAGATAATAAAAAAAATATAGGTAAAAAAAAGAAAAGTGGTGTATTTTATTTATATTTATTTGATATAATATTAGGGCAATGAATGAATTAATAAAAACCCGGTTCCGGGGTGAGCGTAGCGTGTTCGATAAATGTATTGAGGGAGGAATTGAAAAAGCGGTGAAATAAAAGTCGTCTTCACAGACAGTCTCGATCGATCTCCGTTGTACGATTCAACAAATGCCAACCAGAAATTCAACCATAGATTGCAGGTAATCATCATCACCTCCCTCCAACCTCATCTCTGCATCTTCTTCTTCATGTTCATCTTCATCTTTTTCTTCAACTAAACCTAATCTACCTTTCTGGTATGCGCTTCACGGTTTCCATGACTTCCTCTCTCAAACACACTCCATTCATTTTCTAATCACTTTCCTTTCTCTCTTTCTCTCTCTCTCTCTCTCTCTATAATAATAATAACTAAACATAATACACACATGAACTCTTCGGGATCTGCTTAGCCTAATCCCTCCCCTCAAAGGATTGGATTGCTATTGTTCTCCCTAGGTAAGACAGCTTGCATCACACGGTTCTTTTTTAATTCCATTTGATTTCTCTGTCTATACACCGATTTCATGTTTTGATCTCTATTGTTTATTCATGTTTGGGGCTTTTACGTTTTGTAGCCCTTTGACTGCTCCCAAGGGTCGAATCTAGGTTTCCAACTAATACTTGCTTCCGCGTTGAAAGTTGACTACAGCCAGATTCGTGTTGGCTTTTGGGACTACAACTGTGGTTTAAACATCTTTCTTCAAAGGGATCAACTCTTTTTCTTTTCACCCACGACAAGTTGTCAGAAACAGTGATCCACACAAGGGAGGGTTTTCTCGGATTTAGATCAAGAGTTGAGGATCAGAAATTGAATGTTATAAGGACTGTGGGAATTACAAGCTTTATAGTTGACTCTCTGTGTGGAATCTAGTATAGTTTCATCAAGGTTTTGTTGGTCTGTAAATCTTGTACTGAAATCTGATATGATTGTAGACGGATATATGAGTATTTCACAATGAGTGTGATAACAGGATTTACAGTCCATGGATGCAACCGACAAACCATTATCTGATCTGTTAGGCGCCTTGAAAACTTGGGGGGTCCCTCGGCGGGCCGAGCCAGTTAACGTGTCGAGGGACTTTTGGATGCCAGATCAGAGTTGCAGGGTATGCTACGAGTGTGATTCGCAGTTTACTTTGTTCAATCGCAGACATCACTGTAGATTTTGTGGTCGTGTTTTCTGTGCCAAGTGTACTCATAATTGGATCCCGGCGGCACCGTCTAGTGATTCAAGCATTATAAGGGAGGAGTCGGGGAAGATCAGGGTCTGTAATTACTGTTTCAAGCAATGGCAGCAAGGTGGCTTAGCTGATAATGAGATCCAGGTCAACAACCCAGATCTCAGCACTTCACCATCTGCTTCTAGTTACATCAGCACCAAATCCAGTGGCACTGCAGACAGTAGCTGCATAACCTTTCAATCTGCAGTCAGCTCTTTTCAACAGAATACCAGTCATTGTCAGTCTTTAGTGATGGATGCAAATTCAGACGAGCACAATGCAGTAGCAACAAAGAATGACGAAGAACAAGTTGATGTGGGAAACCATTCTCCTAGTCTAGCCGGGTTCTGCGTGAACAGGTTTTTATTTCTACATTTGTTTCACCATATCTGTTTGTTTGATCATATTAGCTATACATGTTAAGAAATGAAGCTTTTGTTGAATTCATGGATATTTATGTTTTATTGACACCAGGGGTGATGACGAGGAGGATGACCTTGCTTATTCAAGGCATCTTTCACAGGGTGATAACACATATTATGATGAAATGCAATTAGATGACTATGGGTCCCGCAAAGTGCATCCAGATGGAGTAGCTGCTGATGCAAGCAGCTCTTCATTACAAAACAGTTTTGAGAAAAAAGAATATGAACATGATGTCAGTGATGAATGTGAAGCATCATCATCCTCTTTATATGCTGCCCAAGACATTGATTTCGAACCTGTGGATTTTGAAAACAATGGAGAGCTATGGCTACCTCCTGAACCTGAAGATGAAGAAGATGAACGGGAAGCACTTCTATTTGATGATGATGATGATGAAAATGGTAATGTTGATGGTGTGGGAGAGTGGGGATATGGCAGTTTAGGGAGTGGAGAATTTCGAAACAGGGACAGGTCAAATGAAGAGCACAAGAAAGCTATGAAGAATGTAGTTGATGGACACTTTAGAGCTTTAGTATCTCAGCTGTTGCAGGCTGAGAACCTTGCTGTAAATGAAGAAGATGATAAAGATAATTGGTTAGAAATTATAACATCACTTTCATGGGAGGCTGCATCATTGCTAAAACCAGACACAAGCAAAGGTGGTGGGATGGATCCTGGTGGTTATGTCAAGATCAAATGTCTAGCTTCTGGAAGTCCTTCTGACAGGTATACCTTTTGCTTTATACTGTACTTATAATATTTTTGGCTGCATTGTTAGTCACTATGATTGTATTGACGATTATAGCTGACCCATATTGGTTAGTAAGTTGTGAAATTTATTTGTTTGGACTAGGTCACTGTCACTGATCTATAATCTTTTTGAATATGAGATGCTATTCTTGCCTAGCTATCGCTTGAAATATAATTTTGTTAAAAATATTGCACTTGCAAGGCTTCTTGCTATCATCTTGATCATATCATTTTGAGGATCTAAACATGATTTTCAACATTATTTAGCACTTCTCCATTTCTTGTAATGTTTCTTGTTTTTCCAGTATGGTGGTCAAAGGAGTGGTTTGTAAAAAAAATGTGGCTCATAGGCGAATGACATCGAGAATAGAAAAGCCAAGATTTTTAATTCTTGGAGGGGCTTTGGAGTATCAGCGAGTTTCTAACCTTCTATCAAGTTTTGATACATTATTGCAACAGGTTGCAGTTTTTTCCTTCTCCCCATTTTCATTTTTATCCTTGTGTTGGTTGTGCTGAAATGCCGCTTTTACCTATATGTTATAATCTTTTGTTTAGGAAATGGATCATTTAAAGATGGCGGTGGCAAAGATAGATGCACACCAGCCTGATGTTCTTCTGGTAGAGAAATCGGTTTCACGGTATGCACAAGAATACCTTTTGGCGAAAGACATATCCCTTGTTTTGAATATAAAAAGGCCACTTTTGGAGCGAATAGCTCGTTGCACCGGTGCTCAGATAGTTCCTTCAATTGATCATCTTTCATCTCAAAAATTGGGTTATTGTGACATGTTCCATGTTGAGAAGTTTCTAGAAGAACATGGAAGTGCAGGGCAAAATGGGAAGAAATTGGTCAAGACACTGATGTACTTTGAAGGCTGCCCAAAGCCATTTGGTTGCACAGTAAGTCGCTGCCATTTAGGTGCATTGTATTTTATTTTGGAGGCTGCCCAAGATTCAGCTTTTCTCATTAAGGCTACCCATGTGTGAAAACCAGTCTATAGGCCACTTAAGTAGCTATCCAGTTTCGTTTATATGAAATATGTAGAAAAATATTTCTATCGACGAAAATGCTTATGGAAGTTTGAGAAGACAAGAATACCACTGCATCAAGCTGTCAATAAGCAACAATTCGATGCTAAACATAACAGTGTCCATCATTATGCAATATATGCTGACATTGTAAAATGACAAAATCACATAAATCTCTTCTTACATTAACTCCTTACATTTTAATAGACCAAAATAAACATATTTTTGTCTTGTAAGTATGTTGAAGAACTCTTAGTTATTTAGCATGTTTTGGCTAAATTTGGTATAAATGAAACGAAATACATACCTGGGTGGCCTTTAAAGTAGTTATGTATATTGATGGCCTTAACGAAAAAAGTTCAATACCTGGATATCCTCTTCGTACATTATTCTCGGAGGGGAAAAAGTAAAATTTTTTTATGACGTGATACAATTTGTTGTTTAATTCTGTCAGATATTACTGAGAGGTGCAAGTGGTGATGAATTGAAGAAGGTGAAGCGTGTGGTTCAGTACGGAGTTTTTGCAGCCTATCATTTGGCTTTGGAGACATCTTTTCTTGCTGATGAAGGAGCCTCACTTCCGGAATTACCCTTGAATTCTCCATTAACCGTTGCGCTTCCTGAAAAGGCATCAACCATTGACCGGTCAATTTCAACAATACCTGGTTTTACTCTCTCCATGAAAGACGCTGAACCACCTAGGTCAAACAGTCTTCCTATGTCAGATGTGTTTTCTTCTATAATGAATCAGAAGGCACAAACAATGCTGTTGCCACTTGGGGAATCTAATAAGTTTCAAGACAAACCCTCTACTTCCATTCTCGACAATTCCACTCCAAAGTCGGATGGTTCAGACGCAACAAAGGATTCTCCTGAAGCAGCAACGACTAATGGTGAGCTGGTTAAAACTTCACAAATTAGTGATGACATGGAAAATGTTGACCAATTTTTGGATGGAAAGAATGGTGGCGGTTCAAAGGAAGAGTTTCCCCCAACACCATCAGATCATCAGAGCATTTTGGTATCATTGTCATCTCGGTGTGTGTGGAAAGGGACAGTGTGTGAACGGTCTCACCTATTTCGCATCAAATACTATGGAAATTTTGATAAACCATTGGGGCGTTTTCTTCGAGATAATTTGTTTGATCAAGTAAGTAGCTAAATGCGTTAACTGTCATATCTTATAAGAATTACTTGTGCTTTGGATTTATCAGGATTGTATTTCTTTGTTGGTAGGGGTATAGATGCCCTTCATGCGAGATGCCTTCGGAAGCACATGTACAATGTTACACGCATAGGCAAGGCACGTTAACCATATCTGTGAAGAAGTTGACTGGACCACCCTTACCAGGAGAAAAAGATGGTAAAATTTGGATGTGGCATAGGTGCTTGAGGTGCCCACGGGTTAATGGGTTTCTTCCTTCAACCCGAAGAATTGTGATGTCAGATGCTGCTTGGGGTTTATCATTTGGCAAATTTTTGGAACTTAGTTTTTCTAACCATGCTGCTGCTAGCAGAGTTGCCAACTGTGGCCATTCTCTACATCGTGACTGCCTTCGTTTTTATGGGTAGTTATCTCTTCATCCTGCATTATTAATATATATTTTTCATAATTTTATGTTTTAAATAATTGTGGTTTTATGGCTGCAGGTTTGGAAAAATGGTTGCCTGTTTCCGGTATGCATCAATTAATGTTCACTCAGTTTATCTTCCCCCTTCCAAACTTGTTTTCAAATATGAGAACCAGGAGTGGATACAAAGTGAAGTGAATGAGGTCTGAGTTTTGAAATGTTACAAATATATGAGGTGCAACTAAGTTGTGTGAAATTAGTGTTTTTAATTGTATAAACTGCATGTGCAGGTTGTTAGCCGGGCTGAGCTATTATTTTCAGAAATTCTTAATGCGTTGACTCAGATTTCAGAGAAGAATTTTGGGAAAAAATCATCTGGTAATAACACAAATATGACACAATCAAGACGTCACATAGCAGAATTGGAAGAGATGTTACAAAAGGAGAAAACAGAATTTGAGGTGAAATATGTTAATTATTTTTTCATTATGTTTTGGTGCATATATGTTTATATATGCTTATAAGTGTGATATATATATAATATTTGCAGGAGTCACTCGAAAAGATTTTAAACCAGAAAAGCCAAGGCATGATTGATATTTTTGAGATCAACCGATTGCGAAGACAATTGCTGTTTCAATCTTTTGTGTGGGACCACCGACTGGTGTATGCGGCTAGTGTTAGTAGCAACACTTCTGGAGGTGATCTGAATAACTTAAAATCTGAAAATGTGGATAAACTAAATGGACTATTTCTTGATTCGGATGTTAGTGAGACTGTTGATATGAAGCAAATTCAGCCTGAAGTAATGGTAGATGCAAGCCCTAAAGAGGAAAACAATTCTGATGTAGGTGTTCATAGGGTGGTTTCTGAAGGGCAGTTATCTGTTATGGCTAGTTTATCAGATACCCTAGACGCTGCATGGACCGGTAACCACCCTGGTTCTGATCTAAATGATGTAGATGATAAGGGTGATCATGGTGAAGACCATACACCATCATCACTTCCGTCTCCTGTTTTGTCTACAAAAGGTTCTGAAAGTGTAGAAGATTCATCAAGCTGGTTTAGCATGCCATTTTTAAACTTCTATCGTTCTTTAAATAAGAACTTATTACCAACTACACAGAAACTCGAAGCCCTAAATGATTATAAGCCTGTTTATATACGTGAATCAGAAATCCAAGGCGGGGCCCGGTTGCTTCTCTCTGTGGGTATCAATGACATTGTTGTTCCAGTGTATGATGATGAGCCAACAAGTATCATATCCTATGCATTGCTGTCCCATGATTATGCTTCCCAGATGTCTGATGAAGTAAAAGATGGGGAATCTATTTTTTCTTCACAGTCTGCTGACTCAGCGATGTTTCAATCATTTAACAGTTTTGATGACATGACACTGGAATCAGTTAAAAGTGGTGGGGATGAGAGCTTATTATTATCCATGTCAGGATCTCGTGGATCCCTGGTATTAGACCCGTTGTCATACACAAAGGCGTTGCATGCAAGAGTTGAATTTTCAGATGATGGTAGAGTGAAATATAGTGTTACTTGTTACTATGCAAAACGTTTTGAAGCATTAAGGAGGATGTGTTGTCCTTCTGAACTGGATTATATAAGGTCTTTAAGTCGCTGTAAGAAGTGGGGTGCACAAGGTGGTAAAAGCAATGTTTTCTTTGCAAAAACTTTAGATGAGCGATTTATAATTAAGCAGGTTACAAAAACAGAATTGGAGTCGTTTATTAAATTTGCTCCTGCTTACTTCAAGTATCTTTCTGAATCAATTGGTACTGGTAGCCCTACATGTCTTGCAAAGATTCTGGGCATTTATCAGGTATCCATCATCTTTCCTTTTTTTTGTTGTTGTGGTATGATTAATTGTTTCTTTAATGGGCACACTTCATGGATAGAAACGATACTTTCTTGCTTGATTTAAAGTCGACAATATTGTGGGCACAATATGGAAGCCAACTTACAATCTATTACTAAATTTAGCAACCAATCTCATATAGCAACCAATCTTATATAACTGATGTAGATTGGTGATGTGGCATTGGCTAATGTCATGCCAGCCACCACATCAGATGCCACATATTCAAAATAGGCTTATGTGGAAAAGACAGTTAATTTTTCAAGCTTAAAAAGCATCTTTTTCTAAAAGAAACTTAGATGTCATGTGCGTGTACATATAACACACTAAAATGCCAAATACGTTGCTACATCAGCAATATATCAAAAGTAAGTAACAAAATGACCACCAACTGAACTTGTCATTCATCGTTACAAACCGGTAATAAAATATTACTGTGATGCTATAATCAGTAGTAAAAAATAAGTTGGTTTCTATTTTGTTTCTATTAAAGGTGGTTGCTGAAATCAGTAGCATAAGCTGGTTTTTGTGGTCGTTAAAACAGGGAAAATATAATGTGAAATTTGTTTTTACTTTGTACAGTTTGCCATTTATTTATTGACATTTGACTATTTGAATTTGTGTGAAGGTGACTAAGCAAATGAAAGGGGGAAAAGAAACAAAAATGGATGTGCTTGTTATGGAGAATCTTCTGTTTGGAAGGAATTTGACACGGCTTTATGATCTCAAAGGATCTTCAAGGTCGCGTTATAATCCTGATTCGAGTGGGAGTAATAAGGTTTTACTTGATCAGAATTTAATTGAAGCAATGCCAACATCTCCGATATTTGTGGGCAATAAAGCTAAGCGGTTGTTGGAGCGCGCTGTTTGGAATGATACTGCTTTTCTTGCTGTAAGTTGAGTTGATGAGGTTGTTATTATTATTGTAGATTTGAAGATGAAGTTATATTTATATGATGTTTAATTGCAGTCAATCGATGTGATGGATTATTCATTGTTGGTGGGGGTAGATGAAGAGAAACATGAACTGGTACTAGGGATTATTGATTTTATGAGACAGTATACATGGGACAAACATCTAGAAACTTGGGTGAAGGCTTCTGGAATTCTGGGGGGGCCGAAAAATGCTTCTCCAACGGTGATTTCACCGAAACAGTACAAGAAAAGATTCAGGAAAGCAATGACAACATACTTCTTAATGGTGCCAGATCAGTGGTCTCCACCTGCTGTTGTACCAACCAAGTCCCAAACAGATCTTACCGAAGACAATACAAAAGGGGGAAATGAATGAATGACGGAGTGGTGTATGTATGTATATTTTGATGATTGCCTGATATATGAATCTATAGTTTTTTACAATTCATTTTTGAGCATGAATCAGTATTCTCTATAAAGATGGAGAGTGTTATATGTTGCATGGCATGGTGGTGAAGAAGAAAAAAACAAGGGTATTAGAAAGTTTTTGTACATTCGTGTTTGTTGGTTGTGAATGTGTATATTTTGATAGTTGTCTTGTTCTCTTCATACAGTAATATGGTTTTTTGTTGCTCAAAAGCTCATCCTGCATTCTCATGTAAAGAAAATATTTTATGTTGGAACAAACATCCTTCTTATAACTATAAAGTTCCTATTTTTTGGTTTCTGTAGTAGCAAGTAAAACTTGAAGGTTTGTTTTGTTTTACTTTTACACTTTGTAGGGTCTGGGAAGCTCCAAATAAAAGACGCTTTCAGCTTCAGTCTTAGGATTTGGAAGTCTAGGTTTTCAATGGTGTAAGAGGACACAAGTTAATTTAGAGAAAAATCTTGCAGAACTTAAAGACTTCTTTGGTGTAATCACTGCCCATTCCATCCTCTTTTGGCCTGGCCGATTGCATCTTTTGCTCCTGTTCTCTCCCTCTCATTTGTTCCTTCTCCAAATCAGCGTTGAACCTCACTGCTCTCGAGTCTCTTCTCTATTCTGTTCAAGCCATCTCCACCTCCACCTCAGCCATGTCATCTCCGTCGCCCGCTTCATCATTCTTCCATTCTGTCCCGCCTCTTAAAGTTACAAAGGGTTTAACAAAAGGCAACCGAGCTTCATAGTTTTACCTTATAAAATGAGATATGTCAGCTGGTGCCTTCCCTCCTCCCCTGTCTGAGTTTCACATTCATAATTAAATAAAAAAAAACACTGTAGGTACCCTCAACTTCTCTAAGGTTTTCACATTCATGCTAAAGTAGCCACATGACCTTCTAACTAAACACACACTATACACAGCCCTAGATTAACTAAACACTCTACGCACATCTCTTGTTTTCACATGTCGATTTATGATGGAATAACTTAACCACCGATGAATTGGGTTTGCATGGTTTCATATGTATTCAGTATTTGTGCACCTTCGGAAAACTATGGTGTACGAGGATCCATGTTAATTTTAACTTTGTAAGGAACATGTGATGTGGTAAGTTATTGTTAGAGTGAGTGGACCTGGAATATTTGGGCCTACAAGTGCCTCAAAATGATTTCATCTTTTTTTTTTTTTAAATATACGAGCTGGAAAACCTATGATGCATAATATTTATTTACATGCATTTTTTTTAGATATTGCGATGGTCATTTGTTGGGTAAGTTTATGGAGTGAAACAAAGCTCAGAAATACCACGTATGTCACATGTTTTGCACTATAAATTGATTACACTATGTTGCAATGCACTCATAATGTTAGGATATGAAAACCAACAATGCACATCCTAAAGTTTCTTTATAATGTAATGCAGTACAAAATAATATTGGTACTTATTTGTAAGTTTTGGAATATAATATGAAGGAAAATATATTTGTAAGTAATGACAAGGCCCGTTAGGGCTTATTAGTGTACTAACTATCAAACACACATTTGACACCTTAATGACTTCTTATTACCTTAATCTGACTTTTTATAACCCTAGAAATCCCTTACAAAAATGGCAAAACTCGTTAGTGTATTAATCATTATACACATGTTATTAATATGGTTCTGTTGTGGACCAACCACTAACTTTCTTCTTAAACTACATCAACAAAACTATGGTCGATGCTATAGTCAAGCATTTGAATGATCGTACAAGAAAACCGAAAGAACAAAGCTAGTGAATTCCAGACATCAGTGAATCTATGGTCAGTATCACGATTTGAGAGTTATACTACTGTAAAACCTTGAGATAATTATCAAAAATCAAATCAACATCGAAAAAAACCAAATATTCTACATACACACAATTAAAACCACACAAAAGTTCATAAGAATGCTATACTTTTTGTAAAATAGTTTTTTGAAATTGAGTATCAAAAGAAGGTTAGTTTTAGAAGGAGTGAAATAAAAACAAATTGAATTACACGAATATTGTAAGTGTAAAGTAAATAAGAAAATTAAGAGACAAAGTTTAAACTATTATGTAAATAAAAATGCTTGACATATTAAGCAATTCTCTCTATATCTTAGTCAACTTTGATCATACTTTATTTAGCTTGATTTTCATACTTTGATAGGTGATTACTATCATTTTAGTGAGACATATAAGAGGTGATCACTAACTTTCAGTGAGAAGATTGTAAAGTACGTAATAATTAGTTTAGTAAGATGCTTCCAGTAAAGATGAACACTTTGTAGATGTGAAGGAGCGGACGTAAGATGTACCATGTTAACTTCCAACCAAACATCTATATATCTGTGTCTTGCGTATAGTTGATTCTTTTATCTCAATCTCAGTTGTAATTAACATCTAACCAACAAAGTTTTCAACAAGAAATACTTTTAATCAAAGTTCTTACAAACATATACAGGACCTATTCACTCCCTCTAGATTTTCATAGTTAATTTCAGTCATTTAATAGAATAGCACACATCGATGTGAATGAAAATGACCCAATCGTATACTTTGCCTTTTTAGGATTCTAGTATTTTTATAGCTAGTGGCATGACTATGTGATTAAAATTACATAATTGTACTTGTTTTTCTTGACAAGCTATTAATCTATTCCTATTTCCTATTAACGACATCTATTGTATTTAAAAAAAATAAAGTTTACAAACATTACTCTTGTATTATTATTATTATTATTGTTAAAACATACAATTGATGAAACATGAGAGGAAAAATATTATGTCACCTTAGTTGTGAAAGATTATATATATTTAAAAGAGTGAGATATGAGATATGAGATTATAAAGCAGGCCAAAAAGGGAAACCTGTGGATAGCAACCAACTCCAACCATTAATGAATCTTGAGACCGTAAAATATCGCGCCTCATTGGGATCCTTTATCACAGCCCAGCCTTTCCATTTAACCCTTTTTGATGTGTCTGAACCGGGCCCTTTGTTTTGGTACTCTCGGTAATGCAACGTATCCAATGCAAAATCACCGTCCCATGGGAACCATCCTTCCTTCTTTATCACATCACTTATCGTTGATCGCATCACCACCGTTCTTGAAAACATCTTCCAAGGTCTCCCAAGGTACGTTGAAAAGTTCCCTTGAACCGCTTTTAGGTCTGGAGTTGCACCGATGCTGCATTTCTGAATCACAATACCCGTGTCTTGGTTTCTATCCGTCCGCCCTTGTGCTGTTACCATGTTACGTTGATTGGGATTCGGCTTGCGGACCATGATGTCACAAAACTGGAAGACTACTGCTGCGTTGCCGAATATGAAATCCACCGTCCCCGTCACCAAACACATGATAAAGAACTGACGGTTATAGTGGACATAAAGGGTATCTTGATAACCTTCTATGCTGCATTTATAGAATGCAGATAGATCAGATCCAACACGTAGTGCCACTGCTTGTTCCCCTGAAGGCCCTGCCGTATTTTCAAACGTAATATCTCGTGCCAAGAATTTCTCCCCCATCGCCGCTGTCATCATCTTACTATTTAGTCAGGTCATATATACGTGTGTGTGTGTATCTACAAACACCATAAGTTATAAGAAAACCACAAAAACCATCTTACTATTTAGTCAGCTCATATATACGTGTGTATCTACAAACACCATATAAGAAAACCACAAAAATCATTTTTTAGGTATGTGTAACTATCAAAAACATAAAGTTATTAAAAGTTACATATATCTAACTCATTATATCATCATTTCCTTTTCATTATGAATGCCCATCAAATGATTTAGCCAACTAAAATAATGGAACATAATTTTACTCAAACACACGTTACATAATCAATACAAGTTAAATTATAACATATGTGATTAACTTGAAGCGATTTTTGTGTTTTTCTCTTCATGTCTCCACTATTTACACAATTCCTACCACTAGCACTAATGAGACGACGCCAACCAAAATGCATTCTTTAAATGTTCAAATTTATGGGTGATGTGTTGGGGTTTATGTGGGGGTAATATCTAATTGAAGAAGAGACGCATAGTGGGACGTATAACTCTAACCAAAATTGAGTTTTCAAGGAGGTACATAAATGATGTCCGATGTAATTTTTGCCCCTATGCGGGATGTAACGGCCTATTTAGTGCAGAAAATTAGAGTTATGAAGAAATGCTTTCCTAAGCCATTTCTGACCTTACAAGTGATGGTTTTAGGAGCAGAGAACATCCACAGATCCATTATTTCATACAATCGATTCCTACAACAGTCGATTATGATCCATGATAACCATGAGTAGTTAAACTACACATGATTTTCTCTGGGTGTAAGGTTTGTGTTTATAACATTTGTTTAATATTAGTTTCACTTAGTAAGGTTTGGAGTTTTGATAAGCCAAATACTTCATTTATTGGTTGATTTCTTCATATGTTTAAGTTTGTTTTAAATCTTAGTATAATTCTTATCAGTTTTGATTTCTTTACGTCATACATGTTATGGGGGTTGGGTTTATGGTTAACGTATTGAAATTGATAGTTTATAATAGGTCTATTTACAACAAGTTTATCTTTATCAGTGAAAGCAATTAAACTAATACGAACATTATTTGCTAAGTATGATTAATTTATAACAACGTTTTACAAACCTGAACCCCAAAGGGGATCATTCATCTTATTATTGTGTTACAATCAATCAGTTTTGTTACATTGTTCGGTCCTTAATTCAAAGTTCTTTTTCATAATCAAGTTATAAGTCATTGAACTAAACTTACACTATCCATAAATTTTTCGTGGAGACGACCTTAAATACCTGTACTAGTATAGGTGAGCTAAGACCTGATTTTAACTTTCTTGAGTAGATCATGAAAACCTACATCAAAATGACACCGTTGCCGAGCAATTAGTGCGGAAAGTATTTTTTATTCATTATTTTAGTTTTATTTATTTGTTTGTCTTATATATTCAATCTGTGCTACATAGGTGTGTTTGCATATCTAAGTGATAGCATTGTACATGCACACTAGGTTTTCTAGAGAGATTTTGCCTTAGATTTTTTATCAAGAAATTGAAAGGACCGCCCAACAAAACCGTTTTCTTCATTGGTTCAAAGTGAACGTTAAACCAAGTGCTTCAATTGACATGCCTTACTAAAACCCACAACATGATTCACACAACCCACCCTTAAACAAACCTCAAAATCAATCACCCACCACCACAATGATAGGGTGATATTTTGAAAATTATTGATCCACTTTCTCATAGTCAAATCCCTTGAAAACCCATAAAAACCCTTATCAACCATAAGCCTTTGATGATTTTGATTGCGGTGCGAGAACTAAACATACTTGGGAAACCGAATAGGATGAAGATGAACATAAGGGTAATCAGAATTAGGGCTATGGTGAAGGGTATGATAATGATTCGGTATATAATGCTTTACCATACCATAAAGGAAGATATGGTGGTAGGCATGGTTATCCTGAACAACAACCAAATTTCAATCTGAGTAATCAAATAAAAAAGGTTACAATGCCAAAATTATTCCACTACCATGCAACAACAATTATTATGATGGTGAAATAGGTTATTAACCATTAGTGAGAATTTACACATGGGTGACATGCAACAATTGTTTATGGAAGAATGTTATACTACCTAAAGAACTAGGAAGGCTCATACTTCCATTCATTCCTTTAAAAAACAACATGGGAGCCTTATCATAAAGCATTTAAATGGTTCAATGAGTTACTATAAATGTTTCCCCGCCATCATATTAAGCAATGGGAGTTGATCATTTCTTTCATTGATGGTATATCATCCGAGGATAATTAGGATATCAACTCTACTAGTGCATGTACTGTTCTTACAAATACAAATGAAGAAAATTAGGCAATCTTAGAAAAGACGAGTACCAACTCAATGAGACAAGCACAATCTTATTAAAATTCATGGAGGGTGTCTACTAAGTCAATGATGGATTATGACATCAAATCTAGGGTTGATGCTTTAGAACACCGGTTAACAAATCTTAGGCGTTTAGGAGGAAAAAAGGCAGTCAAACTATCAAGTACTTTTGCGGTGTGCGAAGGTTGTGATATATAGGGCATATGGCTCGTGATTTCCTAATGCAAGGTGAGGGAGTTGATGTGAACTAATCGGAATCAGTGTGATTTGAATTCAAATACATATCATCCGGTTTTGCGTAATTGTCCTAGCTTATAGTATGAAATAAAAGAGGCTACAATCATCCTAGATGTGACTGATTACTCGGGTAACTCTCAGTAGTACCAAAACTATCAATCAAATAAAGGAGGCTACAATCAGGTATATAAAAGAAATTTTCATCATACAAGATTAAGGTGGATCCTCGAGAAATTTAGATTTGTAGGGGTGGGGTTTTTTTGGGTTTTTGGTATCTGAAAACGTGTCTTTGATTTGTAGGGTTTGTTGACGTTGTTTTTCTCCGGGTTCCTTTCTTTCTTTGTTATCGATACCCTGGCGATTCTCGCTATTAAGGTTTGGGTTTTCCTTTTGTTTACTCTTTTTGGGGCTTTGATTTTCTTCGGTATTCTATTTTGGACTGTGTCGCTTTCTTGTGGCTTTGATTTTCGCTTGTTTTGTGTATGGTGTTGGGCTTTGATTTAGTTTTTGGGTTCTGTATGTTTTGATGTGTTATGAATTTGGGGTTTTGGTGAGTTTTATTTTGTGTATTTTACTGATTTTGTGATTTTGAACCTTCATTTTGATTTTGATTTATGGTTACACTAAAACTCACACACGCGCGGCAACTTGCGCGCCAAAACCTAGTTATTATTATTATTATTATTATTATTATTATTTATTATTATTATTATTATTATTATTTATTATTATTATTATTATTATTATTATTATTATTATTATTATTTGTTTATTAAAAACGTAGTTTATTTGTGTTTTAAAAAAAATATGAGGATAGTTAAGGATAGCGATGTCACCGCTTATTGATGAGTTGTGTTGATATGTGAGGGTATATGAGAAAATTGGTTACTTAAATTACAAGTTTATATAATTTTAGGCGTGCGATATGAATCAAATATGATGCGTTGAAAGCTGTATGCTAGAGGTTAATTAGAAGAAACATGCATGGAATGTTTAAAGAAAAGTAAGGTAGTTATAGCTAACCTACTGTTGCGGAGTCTTTGGTGGTGGTACCGTCATTGGCTCCGACGTTTTTACTCCCGGTTATGATGGTCTTACCTCTTCCATCCCCAACAAACATGATGTTGTGTTTGTTTCTTGGAACATTCACATTCTCTTTGTATCTCCCCGCGTTTATCTTTATCACGTATCTCTTACTGCTTTTGCTTGGGGCACCCTCCACCGCCGCCCCCACCGTCGTGTAGTTTCCCTTACCGTCCTTTGACACGATCACGTTTGGCATCACCAACCCAAACCCCAACAGCCGTCGTCTATCACCCGCGGACAACCACCCTGGCCACATTATCTCATCGCTATCTGCCGGGTTCTTTTTCTTCTTCTTGTTGTTGTTGCCATTATTAATTATATCAGTGTCCGTCATGTCTTTGATCATGGCCAGCACGTTGCTGCACATCTTTCCCCCATGCTCCTGCCCTTTGATAATTAACTCGCGTAACTGCTTACTGGCAGCATCATCATCGAAGAATATTAGGCCATCCAGGCAGGTTTCCTTGTTGGTGATGGTGGTGCTCATTATGGTTTTGAGGTCATCCGCATACTGGCGTAGAGGTCTGTTGGTTGGGTAGTCCCTGAGGTACTGGATCACGGTGTCAAGCTGTTCGAGAGTTTCAGCTTCTATGTCTAAGCAGTCATCGAGAGCTGTTTTGGCACGTTTGGTGAGATTGGGGGTGGTTGTGAGGTTGGTTATATGGCGGAAGTTGGCTTCGATGGTCTCCTTGGTTTTGTTGATCGTGAGCTCGATTACATCTTTTCTACTTGTGATTATATCTGCAGAGGCTAGGGTGGAGTAGCATACGTCGGGATATAAGGTGGTCATGCATGCGGAACTGATCATTTCGGAGTCTGAAGCTCCATGATTAAGGGAAGCTGTTAGTAGTAATGAAACATAAAGAAATATCACAAGCGGCATGTCTAATTTGTTGGCCAATATCAAGTCAGTCGTGTGATTGTTATGTTATACTAGGAGATGAGCTAGATATATGAAGGAATTTAAATTATAATTACTACTTTGATTAATTAATGTTTTTGAATGGTTAAGAAAGTGGGTAAAATGCAGTTATTAGTTTGGGATAGGAAGTTACACGTACATCTCATAATCACTCAATAACAAACTTAAAATGTTAATATCTTTTAAATAATCACGCTTTTCATGCTTCATAAATTGAACATGGAAAAGATAAAAGTTCTTAGCTATAAATTGATGTACGCAGAAGCAAATGATAACAATTAAACTTGTTAAGATTCATTAAAAATAACAAATATGCAAAAGATAAACAGGGTTTTTACTCACTACCACACACTTTAATAGAGAGAATAAATTATTCTCATGAACTTAAAAACTTTCTCTCATTGCTTACATGAATATAAAGCAAACCAAAATTCGAATGAGTCATAAAACATAAACTACACAAAAAAACGAAATATAAAGTCCAACAAATAATAGAAATAAGAGAAAAAGTAAAATAACTTTTAAAATAAACCGTTTTTTAGATGAAACGATAACCCAAACCGCCTATGGTTGTTTGTGCTCGGTCCAACGATCGACTGGTCGTAGGCTCAAAACAAAGATTCTAGCCTAAGTTATGGCCATTTGAGTGGAGCCTTTTTGAACAAACAATCTTGAGCCTCTAAAAATAAGATAACTTGCTTCTTCACACTTGGGCGCACACCATATATTCAAATTCGTTTATCATGTGTGTGTATTTCTAGGAAGGTAACAATTAATCGTCTTATTCATAATGCATTAGTTCCTTATTATGCCAATTGTTTCGTATGAGACTATATAAATAGGGGTTTACTAATTAGGCCAAAATTCGTTTTTGGATGTTTTAATATGGAAAACCTCCTTAATTGCGTGCACATAACGTACACCTGTAAAGATTCTGCTAGCTTTTTAAGTAATCCAGAAAGAAAAATCTCTAGATGATAATTAACTACGTATGTACATAGTATATATGTGAGTTAAGTACAATTAGTCTATAAACACAATCTACAGGGCCAAATCTTAGAAGAACCTTTAGAGGTTCATAGAGAAAGACCTCTGGCCAGTGACGCCCTGTCACCACTACAGGGCCAAATCTTTATAATGAAAAGGAAAAAATTCTAGAGATTTATATAAAAGAACCTCTGGCCAGTGACGTCCTGTCACCAATACATGGCCAAATCTTTATAATGGAAAGGAAAAAAATCTTGTAGTGGTAATGAACATTCAAACTTTAAATTCCTATAAAGGCACATGCCAAATTCCACGAAAACATCCATTGCGGTAGAGGAATTACCTGAAAAACTTGGATAACCTAGGGACACAACTAAAATGTGTATTAGCGGATAGATATTGACGATGTTATATCTTTTAGAGGTGAAAACATTGTCCAGCTTCTAATGTCACCAACTTTTATAAATATTGGAAAGAAAACTATAAAATTACACCCTCTTCTTTTAACTTCAATTATTTTAACTAGAATTTGAACACACCCTGCGCGTTGCTGCGGGTTCCTTTGTAACAGAATGGTTATTTTTGTTGGCTTATAATCTGAACTTCCTCTTATCTCTCATTAAAATCGATGAACACCAATTGACCTAATAATTTCTATACAATCACAACACTATAATCATAATCACTTAGTTAAATAATTATAAAATTAAACAAACATGAAGTTATATAAATAACATCCATCTAAAATAATTGGTCAAAGTATAATATTGTTAATTTTTTATATGCAAAAATTTTGTGAACTCAAATAGTCAATTTTAAAATGTGAAGTAAACCTTCTAACATTATTTAGTTATAAAAAGAAATCAAAAAATACAGAATAAACATATAAAATAAACTAAAAAAGAAGAATAAATCTGAATTTAAAATAATTAAATTCTTATTAAGTAACGAACAGAAACATTAAGAATAAAAATATGATCTATATTTTATTAGTCTAAAACTATAAATCGATTAAGAAATTTAAACATGACACTTAAATAATTAGATAGAGATGATTACCAAGTACTAAATAGTGCATTTGGTAAATGAAAATTAGTCTTGATTGTATGGAACCAACTAGGACAAACAATCAGTCCGAAAAACATAAATTTTCAGTCCTCAATATCTCCTCCTAATACCATGTCATTTTAGTCCATAATATATGTATATGTATATGTATATGTATATGTATATGTATATGTATATGTATATGTATATGTATATGTATATGTATATGTATATGTATATGTATATGTATATGTATATGTATATGTATATGTATATGTATATGTA
>BJCM01085466.1:0-11360 GCA_018326385.1 Flaveria bidentis
TATATATATATATATATATATATATATATATATATATATATATATTGTAAAAAGGGTTACAAGTAGCATATCATGTCAATGGTTACGAGTTAGCAAGCTTATAGAACACATACAGTTACAACCAAACCTCGACTTGATTACAAGTATATATGATTAGCTAAGTGTACTTGGTTCCCATGATGAACAAGCATACGTCATCAGGAGCCGGCAATACATCGGACCTACTTTACCCTATTGTCTAACATTCTTCACATGTTCTTGGAACTTCTTGTACTTCTCTTCTCTTGTGACTCCTACATGTATCTTGAATGCAAAGCAGAATCGTATAATGTGTTGAAATTGAAGAGCTTGTACAATGTCTTGCGTGTCATAGAACAGGGGCCACTTGTATAAAGTATAAACATCTTTGGCATACAAGTTGGTAAGCCACATTGGGTCAAATACCCTGATAGTCTCTATCATCCCTTCTTTGCTTCCCCTGTCCTCCAATCATAATACCACCATTTGAAGTGTGGATTGAAGTCCTGAGGAATCTCCCGTAAAGGAATCTTCGACATTGTGCGCCGGGGACTCCACTTTAACACTACCTTTGGTCTTCCAGTGATAGGATCAACTTCGGTCTTATGAATAAAATGTTTCGGTTGTTGAGGCTTAAAGTTGACCCATTTGGTGTGGTATTCTTTCTTTAGAGTAGTCTCAAAACATCCTGACATCTTTCTCGGGTTGGCATACAACATATCTAAGCATGCCAGTCAATTGAGCTTAAAACCAGGAAGAATCTTCAGATCATGTGGATATTTGAACTAATCAATCCCTTTCTCCCTTTCAACAGTATAGACTTCCAAGTCTTCAAAATATGCCCACGCGATAATCTTGCCTAACACTTTCTGATGTCTTTTGACTCTATAAAAGTTTGGTGTAGGCATTTTGCTTTGGGGGTGCACGTTGGGCTTTCATCTCAGCAAAACAAGCTGCCCATTCAGCTTTCTTAATATCAATATTTGCATCTGAAGCTTGGGCTATACTTTTATCTTTTACTTTTTCTTTCTCTATCTCATCCAACTTTTCAAAATTACCACTGCTAAACGTTTCACCCAAGTTGGGGATAACGTTTCCCTCAGGGTCAGTGTACTGTGGATAGTAATCTGCAGTGACATCCTCTATCTCTATCTCATCCAACTCCTCGTCACTTAAGACTTCAACTTCTGGAGCATCTTTAACAAGCTCATCAGGATTCAATCTAAACATTTCAGCGAGCTGCTCGTCTATCAGATCATGGATGATCTCTCCTTCCTCAGGAGTGTAGCTCATAAATCTTCTAACGATCACTTGCAAATCAAGAATCATAATAAGTTGAGTCTTAACTTGCTGAAGAGGGGAGACATTATATTTGTCTTGTTATTGAGTTTCATTTGTTTGATTAAACATTCAATACATCAAACATAAATCATTAATCAAGACATTTAAACATACATAATCATTAATTACATTAATGTAATACACAATTCAAGTACACAAGTTTTAAATACATAAACATCTAATCATTACTTTTACCTTGATCGGGTGTCTTTTCAGCTTGAGGAGTTGAGGACGAGGCTCCTTGATCCTGATTTCTCTTGGTGCGCCTCTCTTTTGCTAATGGATTTGAGGCTGATGCAGCAGGATCACCTTCTTGATCATACTCATCATCATCTCCTCCTTTTCACTTTCTACTTCCTCCCGCTCCCTCGTCATCACCATCTTCTTCCTCAGATTCATCTTCAGTGAGCTCATCTTAATCATCCTCATCATCACCATCATTAATATTTAAAGGCTCACTCTTTGACCCCTTTAGCTTTAGCAAAATCTTTTTATTCTTCTTCTCAAGTCCTTCAATCCTCTTTACCAAACCCAACACCAGCTTGTTTTGACTCTTTAGTGTGTGGTGGGCTCGGCCTAAGGCTCTTTCATACTGTACGTTCTTCTCACTTAGCTGAGCGATTTGCTTTGATTGAGCCGCATTTACAGCCATCAACTGATTGATCTGAGTAGCTCTCAGATCATCAGTGGCTATCAGTTTTAGTAGCGTGCGATTGAGTATTGCCAGCTGTTCCTCTATCCCGACCATGGGTAGAGTAGATCCTAGTGTAAATATGGATTGAGTGGAGGGACCAGCTTGGTGGGTGGTGGATGTGGTGAAGATGGGAGAAGGAATGGGAATGGAATGTGGTGGGATTGTGTTGGGTATTGTGGGTGAGGTGGAGGTAGGTGTATGGGTGGTGGTTGGAGTATCAGTGGCTATAGTGGTAGTGGCTGTGGTTGTGGTGGTGGTTGTGGCAGTGGTGGTAGTGGTTGTGGCAGTGGTGGTAGAGGATGTGGTAGTGGTGGTAGAGGATGTGATCACTATGAATCTTGGCCTCTTACTCTTTTTTCCATAAGGATGGGCCATCCTCTTCTTCCTGGAGCCCTTGGCTATAGGGGCTCCCCCTGAGCTAGTAGGCTGGTTAGGTGTGTAAGTAGGATCAGTGACATCGGGATTATCACCTGAAGTACCAGCTGGGCGTCCACCAACCGCCTCTATTCCCTTCTCTATAGCCACAACCCGGCTCCCAACTGTCCTAACCAGAGGCTCATCATCAGACACATCCTCTTCGTCTATCAAGAAGTCCTGGGGGAAAGCAGCTTGCTTATATCCACCAGGAGCATCAAAAGTACCAAGTAGAGCTGGTGGAGATATAGAAGAAGTGTCAATGGCCCTTGATTGACTTGGACCAGTATCTCCACCACCTTGACTGTCATCAACGTCAACATCATCGTCGTCGTCATCATCGGTGGATACCACTATAGGCTCAACATCTGAATCGCTATCATCGTGATGCCATTTCTTGTGAGCAGGCGCCACGTAGTCTGCATTAGCCAGATATCCAAACATTCTCCTTACTGGGGGCTTCACATGCTTCCCCCGGTACACCTTCATCCTACCCAATGTAGTGTCATCCATAACCTCTAGAACTATAACATCATCCTTCTCTTTCGGTAGTAGAGGAAGCTTCTCGTCAATAATCATCTGTAAAAACCTTGGGTACATGTAGAAGCCTTCCTTGCCCTTGGCCTCGATGTTCTCTATCGTGTAGGAAAATAACATGTGGGAGAAACTGAACGGGTGGTTCAGCACCAGAGCAACATATGTGTTCTGGATTTGATCTGACATCTCATCGAATCCTTTTCTCCTTGACACTATGCACTTAAGGATAACATGTGCCAAGTACTTAAACTAAGGGCACAAGTTTCTCTTGTTGAGCACACCTGCATTGATGTCCCCAGTGTACTTCATCCTTAGAAAGCATCCTCTAATAGTTAGGGGATGTAGCTTGGTTGGGTAGGCACCATCCTCACCCAGATCCAAGACTCGCCTTACATCATCTGCAGTAATCGTAATCTCTTGCCCGAAGATGGAGCTCTGAATACTGTGAGGCTCAACGGACCTGTCAACAAAGGCACCTTCCTAGAAGGCCTTCTGTATCGATCTGTATGGAGTGCAAGGTGTAGATATGGCCTTGAAGGTCCTCGATCTCTGTAGAAAGGCTATAATCCCAGCAAACTTCGAAGCGTTCCGAGAAGTAGCATCTAAATGAGCATAGATGTTGTGCTTGGTGCTCGTCGTCTATCTATCAGCCATGTTGCTGAAACACAAGAAAAATATACATAAGATTTGTGTATAATAGAAGACAGTTGGAACTTAGACTGTTTTAATCAAACTGGTTCAATCGTGCGATTGAACCACACGACTGAGTTCAGTTGTGCGATTGAACCTGCGGCTGAGCTCAGTCGTACGCTTGAGACTGCGACTAAACTTAGTCGTATGTTATGCCATGTCGTTGAATCAGTCATGCGACTGAACCCATACGCATGTTTCAGTCGTGCGATTGAATCATGCGCCTGGCTCAATCATGCGACTGAAGTTCATTAGCATGTCCATTCACATCCTTCACTGTTGAACACCTTGGATTTGCATCTTTGTCAAGACTTTATATTAGACTTCGTGTTTAGACTCAATAGATTCACAGGGACTCGAAATAACACTTAATGTCCTTTAAATCAACTTTTATGTCCATTTAAGTGGTCTATTTTTAGGGTTTATTCTTGGTTCTAGGTTTTAACAGTTTAGATCATTTAGGGTTTGATTCACCCATTCATTTTGGCTGATTTCAGTTGCAAAGTACCTGTAGATGAGTAGAAAAAAGTTAGGATCACAATCAGGCAGTAATCACAACAATATAAATTTGGGCAGAGTGTGTATGTATGGGCGATTTCAGATTGCTTTGAAGGGTGGTAAGGGTTACGACCGACTGACCCCCTTATTTATACTATTTTAAATTTTAGTCGTGCGACTGGACCCGTACGCATTCTTCATTCATGTGACTGGGGTTCAGTCGTACGACTGACTCATACTCATTCATCCATTCGTACGATTGGTTCAGTCTTGTGGTCCAATCGCATAGTTGTCCCATACTCATGATCCAATCGTGTGACTGGCTCATACTTATGGTCCAATCATGCGATTGGCTCATTCTTATCATTCAATCGTGCGATTGGCTCATACTTATGAATCAATCGTGCGATTGGCTCATACTTATGAGCTTGACCTCATACACTTTCAAACACTTAGAATGTTTAACTTTTGATATATTACATTATGACCTTTGATCATCTAAGACATGACCCTTTTAATTTAACATCATTTGATCACCTCCATGTGATCCTTTTAGTTTGGAACCAATTGGTCACCTCAGACGTGACCTCTTTTGGTGGGTGATTCATAGAATTCATCTAGTTGTATAGTCCGACATCTACGCAACAAAAGAAAACTAGAAAATAGAAAAAAACTTAAAATTTAAAAGAAAACAAGACATATTTTTGTGGTTTTGGGTTTGAGCAGAACAACTTCAAGTTAGTTTGATCATTTCTAGAAAGATTCATTATGGAATCATACAGGTATATCATAATCATTTGGGACCTTTTTAATATGCACTTTGATGCTAGATTTGTGTTTTGTTTGAGAGTCAATAGCACTTTCAAGAAATCATACTAGAGCTATAAGATGCACATAATGATTTTGACTATCGAGAGTTGCAACCACGATGATTGCTAGTATATTTGTCCACTTAAATCCATACACAGAATTTTGACTCACATTGGTGATGAGTTAGGTTTAAATATTTCAACAAGCATTTATGGATCCCACACTTATATGGTAATCAACATTCCTTCAGAGATTTTTGAGCGGTCTACGGGTATTAGACAAAAAGAAACTATTCTAAGAGCTTTCAAAGAGATGCCAAGTCTCAGGTTAGTGCCATCGCACAGCAGAGAGGCGCAAACAACAATGAATTATAGAATGTTTAGGTTATGCTTATCCTCAGGTCAGTGCCACCGCATAGCAGAGAGGCACACAACCTATCTTCTTGTTAGAGCATTTGTTTCTTTTGCACGTAACGCACCAACGACATTAGTCATTAGCTTGATTGCTTTTAGCAATTTTTCCATGTGCTTGCTCATATTTATGGTCATCCGCACATATTTGTGGCGTTTATTTTGCTCGTCACCTTTTATTGGAAATGTGTTGAATGTGTTAACCAGGGATAAGATGAGAACCCATAGCAAGTTTAACAAATTAGTTTGAATTTTAATATACCAATGAAGTCTACTCATCTATTGTGTCGAATCTTTCGACACATCATATAATGAACTAGTAACCTCTAGGTCTACTTTCTCTATGTTACCTCAGTACCAGACTAGTTTTACTATCATTTTCCTTTTGTTGTGCTTAGACTTCTCAGACTTGTAATTTGAATTTAGCATGTTGCGCAAATTAGTTTTGAAGTCGCAACGAATTTGTTCCCTGTGTACTATCATTTTTCATAAACTTTGAATCATAATGACAGATTTGATTTTATTTCTTTAAGCTAATATAACATCCTCCCTTGTTTTTTAAGTAATTAAATACTGCATAAGTAAATACTAAACTAAACTATTCTCCCCCTAAAATTCTAAAACCGAAAATCTTTTTGTGTTTTTAGATTTTAATAGACAGGAAAATAAAATAAAATAAAATATAATAAAATAACTAATAAACTAAGAAACTAATTGTTGGTCTAAGAACTTTCGTCTTCTTGAATCATATCGCTTTTCTTTTTCACGCCATTAACTTCTAAAAGATGTAAAAATCATGCTTTGTCAAATGCTTTTGTGTAGAGGTCGACGCGTTGAAAATCAGTATTAATTTTAACAACATCGATTAATTTCTTTTCAAAACAGTCACGTATAAAGTGATATTTAATACCAATGTGTTTTGTTTTAGGGTGTTGGACCGGATTTTTGGTTACATCAATTGCAGCAGAATTATCAACAAAAATAGGGTGTTAGAAAATTGCAAACCGTAGTCGCGCATTTTCTGTTGAATCCAAATGATTTGCGAACAACAACTTGCAGCAGCAACATATTCAGCTTCATATGTTGATAGAGCAACTGATGTCTACTTCTTACACTGTCAGGTGACTAACCGTCGACCAAAGAATTGACATCCCGCTGATGTTGACTTGTAATTTATCTTGCAACCACCATAGTCCGAGTCACTATACGCTGTAAGCTCAAAGTCATCATCATGAGGATACCACAACCCAAGTGTTGGAGTGCCCTTCAGATAACGAAAGATCCTTTTAACTCCAATGAGATGATTTACTTTTGGTTTTGCCTGATATCTGGAACATAGACACGTGGCGTACATAATATCAGGACAAGAGGCTGTGAGGTACATTAGGGATCTGATCATTCCTCTGTACATGGTGGCATCCACTAGATCACCATTTTCGTCGGGTGCCACGTCATGGTTCGTGGCAAGTGGAGTTCCAGCAGCTAAAGCATTCTCCATGTCGAATCGACTGAGGATATCTCCTACATATTTGGACTGATGCAGGAAGATTCCTTTTGGTGTCTGATCCACTTGTATGCCAAGAAGAACTTCATCTCCCCCATGGTACTCATCTCAAACTCTGCCTTCATTACGGATTCGAATTCTTTACATAATTCTTCATTTTTTGGAATCGAATATTATGTCATCCACATATATCTGTACCAGCAGTAAATCCCCATCCTTTTCTTTGATGAATAAAGTTCAGTCAATAACTTCTCTACGAAAACCATGTTTCACTAGATGAATTGAGATTTTCTCATACCATGCTCTAGGGGCTTGATGGAGCCCGTAAAGAGCCTTGTCCAGTTTGTAAACTCTATCCCGATGATAAGGATCCTCAAATCCATCAGTTGACTGTGACATTTGGTAAATTTCCGTTACCAAACTCCGTTAGTTCCGTTAAGTCTTGCATACACGTGTCGTAAGCACACACTAGTTGTCGTTTAATGTTGGTGACCTAATAATAATTAACAATGTTAAGTTAATGATAATCTAACTGATTATGTGATTATGGTATTATGTTTATGTGGTTGCATGTTTTAAATGTTCTTTGTGAAAATTAATCGAATAACATGGAAACGTGTGGATTAATTCATATGTGTTGTGTTTTATAAAAATAAAATATATAATAATTATCATTAGTTATATCTTTATATTATTAAGTTAAAAACACTTTACAAAGAGTTTAAAAGCTTAAATTTTATAAAATACAAATTACAAGGGTTTAAAGGGTAAATATGGAAAATTAAATTAAACAAAACAAAAACCCTAGCCCCCACCCCAAATCAGCCGCAACCATCACCCTACTCCCCTCCCTTTGCGATTTCAGCCTAGAACAAGCAAGAAAACACGAGATTGAATCGATTTCAAGGGTTGCAACAAGTTAGAATCATCAAATACAAGTCATTACACGTTTAAAGGTTAGATTTTACAAGTTTTTATGGGTTTCTTGTTAGGGCCGAACCCTAATTCGTGAATGATTGTTCATGGTGTCGAAATTGATGTTGTTTGATGATGTTACTATGTTAGTTGGATTGTATACATGTTGTTTAACGTTGATTATGCATGAATGATACGTTTTTAATGGATTGATCATGAACTTTGATTCTTGACAAACCCTAATTAGAAATTGATGTGATTATGTATGATTAATGATTGTTTGATGAATGTATGATGATTAGTAGGTTGTATGAATGCTAGGTTACATTGATCTTGCAAGAAATTGATGAATTGAAGTTGTTGTTCATAGGTTACTAATAATAGTAACTTTATTTCCATGACATGACGATCTAATGATGGATTGATGTTGTTGATTTGTTTATGATGATGATTAGATGCTAGATTGTTGATATGAATGCTAGAAATCTTAGAATGAATGTTGTTGTTCATATCTTGCCAAAAGTGGAAACTTTTGTTCATGATGATTGATGGATTATGACGATTAGGCATTGTTGATCATGTCTAGATGTTGTTATGAACTTGAAATGGTATATTTGTGATGAATTCATGAATACATTGGGTGTTTGATAGGTTTTGGAATGTACTTTCCCAAAAGGGAAACTTTATTTGCACAAAGTTTGAAAGATGATAGTTTGAACATGTTTGGGATATTAGGAGCATGTTAGTATGTTCATGGATGATTTTTAAGGTGGTAGAATATGTTAATTTGGTTGTATGGACTTTGATGATCATGTATGATGTTGAAAGTTGATTAGTAGTTAAGACATCATGTTTGGGACTGGAAATTGATTATTGTGGTGTATGTTGAATGCAATGAACATGGTTATGAATATGATTGTGATCATCATACACGTGTGCAAATCTAAGGCCCCTACTTAGTAGGATTGGTAGGGTTTAGGGTGTGAAGTCGTGAGTGGCTTCACAAGACATGCAGTGCGTGAATTGATCTTTGTGTGGCATGTTAGTTATGTTATAACTAGTTGGCCAGTTAATATATAGATTCGCATGACTTGTATGATACTTGGTAGTATGATGATCTAAGTAATACACCTGGGTAATGTAGCATACATATGATCCATTTGAATGTTAACCATGTATGATATATGTGTATGATTGCTTGAATGGTTTACAACACATAATGTCACCAACAGGTCAAACGGGTCAACTGAGTCAAACGTGTCTGTTTTCTGAAACCTTGAGTCCTTGGTTGTAGTGTACTTAGGGTTTAACATGTTCTCTGTTGCACATACTCATGTACTTATATGATCTAGGTAACCTCTGAAGGTTGTCTTTCCACTTGTCCTTGTCAAGTTAATCTTTAAGTATCCATTACGCATATCAGGTGAGTTCATGCCCCACTCTTTACTTAATCTCTTTTGTAAGTATCCATTACGCATATCAGGTGAGTTCATGCCCCACTCTTTACTTAATCTCTTTTGGGGGAGATAGCATACTGGTAAACTACAAATGTTGTATATATTCAAGTTGTGCATAATATTAAAATAGTGTTGTTATCATGGAAAAGTCCTCACACTTTCGAATTGTTAATATTGAATAGCGGGGGAATTTGGGTAGTACTATTGGGTCTGACGAGCCCCACCTGTGTGACTCGAGGTCAACCTGATAAGTCGTGACATGAGGCAACAACGTATCACAATCAGCTTCAATTGTGAAATCACTATGAGTTAATATTATTGTTAATAGACTAGCTATCTGTTACAATGCACTACTTTTATATCTCTATTATTAAACTGCTTATGTTTGAATATCAACTCTTGAACTCACCAAGTATTGAGTTGACATTTTTGTATGCTATTCTCAGGTCATTAACTTGCTTGCCTTTAGGAGCACTACACGGATTCACCTTGCATTCTAAGACTTGGTCTTAAACACATCTTTATTGTTTTTAATGATTAATGTTTACTCATTTGGGTTGGCGCATGTTTTGCCATAGTATGCATTTATATTCTTTGGGTTGTTTTACAAAACGCTTCCGCACAGTTTCAAGTTTAAACTTTGGTTGATTTTATTTTGATGTTGGCATATCATGTCGTTCTGAGTAACTATTGATTGTGATCCTGGTTTGTTCACACGCCTCGTGGTAAAACCCCGCACGTGGATTTTGAGGGTGTGACATTGACTGACGTAGACTGTTTCACAGATCTCACCATGAAGGAATGTACTTTTCACATCTAATTGATAAACTTTAATCTTCATGTAGGATGCATAGGCTAGAAAGATATGAATTACTTCCATCCTAGCCACTGGTGCAAACACTTCATTGTAATCGATGCCTTCGACTTGTCAAAACCCTTGAGCTACAAGCCGAGCCTTATTTCTAATTATCAACCCTTGGTCATCTTTCTTACACTTCAGCGCTCATTTAGTGCCAATCACCTTAACACCTTTTGGTCTGTCCATAAGGGTCCATACTCCTAACTTCTTGAACTGTAGGAGTTCTTCTTGCATTGTACTAATGCATGCCTCATCGTTTAAGGCTTCACTCACATTATTTGGCTCAAATTGAGACATAAAACATCGATATGCACCATTGTGAAGATATCCTTTTTCCATGACTGAGGCATAATCAGCTGAGTATAGCTGATTTCGTGTCTGTACGCCTGATCGAACATCCCCAATGACATTGTCCAAGGGATGATAAACATTAATTTGAGATCCGGGAGTGGTGGGAATAACTACCTTAGTATCCAGATTGTGAAACCCAGGTTTAGTATCTATAGCTGTTGGAGTATAAGGTTCAAAAGTGTTAGAGGCATCAGGATTTTATGCTTGTGTACTTTTATTAGTGGGAACCTATTCCTCCTGGTCCACATGTTCAGTCTCAACTGCTTCACTATTCATCATATTTTCAATTTGTTATATATAGTAAATTGACTCGCGTGATAAGATGGGTGTTGCGGAGGCTTTTTTTAAACCTACCTTAAACACTGATTATATTTGGGTATTATTATTATTATTATGTAAAATTTTCTAATAATAACAATACCCAAATATGATAAATGCTTGATGTATATTAGAAAAGAGTCACGATGAAGCTCGCCGCATCACGTGAGCCAACCCATTATATATAACAAATAGAAAAACGATGAATAATGAAATTATAAGTTTTCTTGATATTATCACATTTATTTTTTGTAAGGTCACGTTCCCAGAGACCCCACAGTTGGTCAATCACAGCAGTTAAAACATTTAACATTATAATTATACAAACTTAAGCAGCGGAAATAATTTATCAAAAACCATTCATTTCATTTAAACCACTGTTGTTGAGCAATACATCATCGTTTAACTGATTACAAAAGAATTGTTTTACTGCATTACAAAACAACAGCAACATAAAATACGAATGGATGTCAGTTTTTCCCTGCCGAGTAGCTTCACCCTCGTGCCATCCTCAACAATAATTACCTGCCAACTGAAAATGTAT
>BJCM01085467.1:0-14170 GCA_018326385.1 Flaveria bidentis
TATATATATATATAAGGGTTACAAGTAGCAATTCATGTCCATGGTTACGAGTTAGCAAGCTTATAGAACACATACAGTTACAACCAAATCTCGATTTGATTACAAGTATATAAGATTGGCTAAGTGTACTTGGTTCCCATGATGAACAAGCATACGCCATCAGGAGTCGGCAATACATCGACTTTAGCACCAAATAGGCTTGTCAGGCCCAAAGATCTAAGACGTCGTCAGGCTAGCAATAGTTAATGATTGTAAACAAAATATGTATCTCATATAAGACTTACCATAACACAAATAACCATGACAAAAAATAAAGATGATTTGCATGTGCATTTACAAGTATCAAGATGTTTACAAGTGTAAGTTTATAAAGTTAACATGTTTCACCCCAAAAGATGTGAAATAAAGTAAAAAGGGGACATGGAGAACTCACTTGGAAAACTCACTTGGTCAAATAAGTATATATTAGATTATTAATAAGATATAGTAATCGTCGTTCCAACGTAAAGTCTTCACAATGCACCTAAGTACATATTTACACAAGGTTTAAAGTTTAATATCAAGTTTAACGAATTAGTGAGGACTAGGGTTCTGAGTCGGATTTGGGGGTTTTTTGTAAATACGCTAAACAATAAGGAAATATACCATTTTATGTCTTTTACTAGAAAATATGTAATTAACCCATTTAAAATAACTAATAAGGTTTACATATAAAATTTAAATAAACACTTAAAACAAACAGGATTTAAACGAAAATAAAGTAAAGGTAATATTTAAATCAAAATCGTTTTTCTAACTAAGATTTGAAATCCATTTTAATAGGAATAAAACTTAGAATAATCTTTGTAAAAAAATTTATTATAAATTATTTAATTATCTACATCTTAATAAAAAATTCCAGAAATTATTTGGTATTTATAAAAATATTTAAAGTTTACAAAAACTATTTTTATAATTATTAAAAATTTTCCATAATTAAATTAAGGCTTAAAAAGCCTTAAAAATAGTTGATGGAGCCCGGGTTCGAACCCGGGACCTCAAGGTTGTAGGACAGTAACTTAACCAGTGAACAAGGGCCTTGGCCTTGGTTCATTTAGGTTTCTAACTCTTTTAAACCCAAATCAGAAGTACCCCCCCCCCCTTTTCACCAAGAACCCTAGGTTCGTTTGAATCCAAATCGAAGCACCAAACGATCGTGTGAATGTTGGTAACCATGGGGATTTTGTTCCCCATGTATAAGCGAGTGTTTTGATGTGTTCACTTACTTGATTTGAATTCAAATTGATGCAAAAGACACCAAGAACAGGTCGTGAGCGTCTTGTGTCCAATACGATGATCAAATGTCGATGTTAATCAAATTAAACTTGAGGATAGTTTCAGATGTGGATCTTGATGCAAAGCCCTCAATCAATTGAAATTAATAATGCTCGGAAGGTAGTCTTTGTTCGAGTTGCAGGTTCGCGATGAAAGGGAATCAGATTGCGTTGTTTGTGTGTTATCAGATGCAATTGATAGTTGTGAACGCTTAGTATTGGTTAGATGATTGTTTAAGTTCGTTTAATTAGGTTATTATTAATGTTTAATGCTCGAACGGTCGTGGGGTTTACGTCGCCGGTTACTCGATTGATTGCGGGTTGTAACCGCCTCATAAACATGATTAAATGGTACAATCTCATTCGAAACCTGTACACGAATGAATTTGGAACGTTTTGGGATTAAGAAACGGCCAAAATTGATGTTTATGAGGTGGCCGGAGCTCGGCCGGAGTTTGGTCGGAGCTCCCGCCGGAAAATCGAGTGTCAAGGGGGAAAGGGGGTTGGGTTTTATGATTTTACAGAAATGGTCCCTAAAGTTTGTTTGTTAACATTTCATGTACAAACTTTATTTTTGAAAGTTTGTAAATTGACACCAAGGCCCCTTGAGTTAATCACACCTTAAGTTTTATATAATTTAACTTTCAAACTTGCAAAACTTATTATTATTAGTGTTATTATTATTATTATTATGATTATGTTTATTATTATTATTATTATTATCTTAGTTTTCATTATTAGAACTATACTTATTATATTTTTTTATTTAAAATAACCATAAGTTCCAAAATTGACAACAATAAACCCTACAAGAATAAACAAAGTTAACTTTTAATTTAACGAAAATACAAGATGTTACATGTTACACGGGACTTTAGCCTAGTAATTTATATATAAATTTTTTGACCTTGTGCGAGTAAAAAAACAAGAATATAATTCGAACAATCGATTGCTCTAACCTCCTGTGTTCCGATCGTTCTTTTACATCTTACACCTCAAATCGTAAGTTATTTTGCTTGAGTTTAAAAATGAGTTTAAATCTAGTAATAAGTAAAATGATAGTGGGTTAAAATAATTATAGTATTAATGGACTCTAGAGTTTGTTAGAATTAAAATAATTAAAATTCTAATGACTTTAAGTGTTTAACAAAGTATATAGAGGCTTTTTTAATACATATATAAAATATTTTTTTTTAATTCGAACCCCTGAAGAGATCGGACCTAGACGGTCGCCCACCCTGCAGCTGCCCCTGCCAATTATGAATATTCATCATTTTAAAATAAATTATGCAAATTTAGCTCAAAAAAATACATATAGTGTAGCATACCCCGTTTCCAAAACAGAATTGAAAAAGGTTATTTTATTACCTATAAAAAGCTAATGTGAATCAATTTACGCGTATTCATATCATTTTATTTAAACGTCACATTTATAATTTTGCATGGAAGAAAAGGTGACCACAAATATTTAACGATCAAAAGTAGAAAAAAAGTTAAAAAGGTGTGAATGATTAGTTCATGGTCTTTTTCCTTATTACGTGTGGGCCGTGTGATTAGGTATCCACATTTACTATTATTAGAAAAGTGTTCGCGTAATATGACGAGTCGACATTTTAAATTCGACAAATGTTTATAGTATTTTATTACTCTTGTAGTATTTTTACAAAAACATAATCTGTTTTTTTTCTAAACTAAACTTTAAAACACCAAATAAATAAGTTCTGTATGACGACTTGTATATTTACGCATTGATTTATTATACTTTACAAAATACAAATCGGTTCAGCAAAAAGTTACACCAAAATGTTTAAAAATAAACACAGGTGACAATTCTAGTATCAAAAAGTTTTTAAACATGATAGATTAAAAAAATAGCTGAAATCTTAAAACAAATTGAGTTTTTTTTGTTTATGTGTAGATAATATAAAATTTTATGTAAGTGTTAATAATTATAAGATTATTATGTAACTAATTGTAAGGGGTAATCTGTAAATAATGTTAAAAATACTATTTTACTCTCAAAATTGGTTGTATTTTATGCATTATGTTTTTTAATTTTATGATATTTTAAAATACTAATCTCATATGCTTTATAATTTCATAAATTTATTTACAATTTTATTTATACTTTAAATTGATTTATTTTTTTCCTGGATAATTAATAAAAGCAAAAGTCCTCATAGGATCATCTTGATGGTAGCACGTTTTCCCTTGAAATTGAGAGTTTAAAACCGATATGAAAATAGTTAATGAGAGTAATTAGGAGTGGTTTTAATAAGATTAATAAAAATAATACAAAATAATGTTTTTATTTTTGTAAAATAATAAAGCATGTAAGCCTCCCTCCAACGCAACGCCTGTCCTCACATGTCCCAAGGGCAGCGTTGCTGCACTCCGTCCGTCGTTGCCCATCCGACGGTATCATTCCCCATGGGCACCCTACGGATTCCTTTTCTTTAATGGTTAATAAAAAAGGTTTAATATTTTTAATAAAATGTTTAAAAATATTTAAAATTACAATTAAAGTATTTAGTATAACATTTAAAAATTATAAAAAAGGGTAATTTGTTTTGTATTTTTCTAACGGTTAAATTTTTGTCTTTTTCATAACGGTTATTTGTTTTGTCTGACTAGTTTTTTCTCGTTTATCTTTATTGTTTTAAGTTGTATTTGTTGTCATTTCCTAATATAGGTTTATTATAACTTTAATGAATTGTTTATTTTATTTTAGTTTAATAAATTATTAATTGTATATAGTTTGTTTATTAATAAAATGAATATGTTTGAAAAAATAAATGAAAAAACAATTGGTAATATGGAAATAAATAGTTGTTTATGGGAACGATAGTGTTTGGGGTAAAATGTATTTGTGGGAATAATTAATGAAAGTTAATGCAAAGCTGATGTGACATGTTGACTAGAACTGTTTGTGAGAAGAATGTCTATTAGCGTTACGGACAGTCTAAATAACTGACAGACTAGCATTAGTTGTTTTATGTAATTTTGATTGTGGAATGTTTCTTATAGAACAACTTGGTGTAATTGGATACAAAAAGTATATACTTTATAGTTGCTTGAAGAGGATTATATTTTGCTTGATATAGTAGTCTCTTTTTTTTCTTATGGTGTAAGTAGATTATTATTGATTAAAACAAATCAAAATATACAGATCCAAAGGTGTGGAGTGTACGATTATTGAATTTATTATGATTTTAACATTTAGGAAACTCATTAGTTTTTAGCAGCGAATTCCCTAAAAACAATAGCAGTCCAAGGGGCGACACTTTCATGACGGGGTTACGAGGCCACACCTGCAGACTGGGATTTAGATATATTTGTTTGTGTCTAAATGCATAAACTAGTAGAATTGAGTTTAAACTTAATAAAACTTGAGCTTTGTTTATTTGAAATGAAAAAAAAAGGTCAACTTTGAACGTGTATAGAATCCATCGTCGCAGTTGTCACATTGCTCCATGACTACCCCTCCACCGTATTTAAATTTCTTTGAATGTATTTATAAATCAAACATGATAAATTTAATCAACTAAAGCAGCATGTATTTTTTTAATAATATGGCATATTCTAGTTCCAATATAAATCCTCCAAATTTATGTTCATTTCATAGATTCTAGTGTTAATTCTTTTTCTCAATCCCATTTTAATTTCTTCTGATTTCAATTTTATTTAGATAGAATTATATAAACCTAACGGTTATAGTTGGATATAGTTTTTAAGAGCCTCTTTATATCTATGTTATCTGAGAATATATTTTTTACTTTTCAAAATCGGAAATGGCCATGCCATTTCTTTCTTTAATAATAATGTTGTACTTCTAAATAACATATGCAACTTGCACTCTGAATACTAAAGTCCAGTTACTCAGGTAAATCCAATAGCGAAATGTCATCTATACTCACGAACACAGACAACATAGTTGACCCGGCCTGCCCATCATTTCAAGAGAAACCCACCATCCAAAGATCAACTGTGGTAAAACCTCTGGCCCACTCGAACTCTTAAAGCATATTGCTTTAAGTGAGACTCGAAGTTATGACCTTCGTTTGTGAAAAACTATAGGGTGCTTACTTCAAAACCAATTGACACAAGGCTCATTGACCGATTTGCAATGTAATCTAAGTCCACACTATTATTGTGTAACTTAATTAACCACTAATATCACTTGGTCATTAAGCCTTGAGGACGTTGACATTGTTTAACAAACCTTTAAATTTACCAAAAATAATGCACATGTGAGATGTGCAAGTACATGCTGAAATTTAATATTATGAAAATAATAAAATAATGTATAAGTCCTTTTGTGTTTGGTTACTAGTTCAAATCTCCAAAGTCTAAACCAACTTGGCATATACACCAGAGGTGAGAATCAGACTATTCTTGGCGATCCCAGCATGTTATGTGTAGGTTTATAAAACTTAAAGATTGGTGTCATATTGAAATATAATAATGATATGATAAAATTTAAAGAGAAATAAAAAACGAATATGTAAGTTCTGTTATGAAAATAATGTGTAATGAAATCAAACGTGCCCATGTTTATATATATAACAAAAATTGTCATAATGTTTAAGTTTGCAGTTGGATATGGTGGTTAATTGTAACTGTCTATTATCTTGTTACATTTACAAGAAACGCTCAACAGAACTTTAATCATGTGGTGAAACTTGAACGTTTTTATTAGATGGGTGGGGCAGCGAAAGTAAAAAAATTTTAGAAGAACAAACTCAAAATACAAAAAAATAAAAATTTAAACTAACGAAGCAAAAATTAACACTATTCGCTAAAAAGATAAAGATTAAGTAACCAAGTTTTTAGTTAGCAAATATCATTGTTCGCACTCGCTACATAGGGCTGCTAAACAGTCTATGTTCGCGGGTTGGCGGGTTCGCAAGCGAACCCAATAGGAACCCAACAATTCTACATGAACCTTACGACAACAAGAACCCGAAAATCATATCATACACATTAACCCAAACATGACACATGTATTTGTAGGTTCAAACAAACATGACTTATTTAACCTGTTTTTGAATCATTGAACAAATAAAATAGTAAGATTATTGTTTCGATACAAAAGATATAACAGTCACCCTAGACCGTCTGTTTATTTTCACTACTTGAGTACGAAACCTGACTGCTCTAAATTAACACTCCAAAAAAAAGAATTTACTTAAGTGGTTTAAAAGTAGTAATAGATTTTCGTGTGAATAGACATTCTATAAATTCTATAAAAAATAAATATATGAGAAAGACTTGTATTTGAAACGACATCGTTTCCGCTAATTACGCGGAGCACCTGATACCGCCCCGTAATCTTCTCTCTATATTAATTAGCTCATGAGTCATGAGAGAGAGATGTGGTGACTCTGTTTCATTCATCCTCCAGTTGGAGAAATTATTAACTCCTCTCCAAATTGCTACAAAAAAAACCCAAAATTACTCATAAACAATTCATCCACAAGTGCACTTTGCACATGTCTTTATTACAAACATAAATCAGAGCCAAATTCTTTGTATTTTTGCATCATTTCTTTATTACAGAGTGAAAAGCGAGTTGGGTATCTTGGAAACCAGTAAAGATTCTTTTAAAAGTTCTGTTTTCTTCAATCTTGATGCAATTAGATAAAATATAAAGATAAAGATCGAATTGGGAAGTGCAAATCTTTGTTTTTAGTAGTTTCTTTGTGTTATTACTGAACTACAAGAAAAGTTGGGCTTTTGCATTTCGATTATTGGTTCGATATTGTGCGCACACAACGCGTTCGATGAAATGCCTATGAGAAATCACTCTGAAAAAACATGAATCTTGCATTGTGTGATTTGGGTTGGAGCTAGTTAAGGCTTTTGATTTTCGGTTTGGATGTTGTTTGTGTTTGTATGTTGTGGGTGTTGTGAGGTTGGGTTGTAAGGAGGTATAAGGAGTGTGTTGTTAGTGTGTGTTAGAGTGGTGTAAATCGGGTTAGCATTTGGTGAAATATGTCATCTGAGGTTGAAAATGAAGAATCAAGATCTTTGGCTTTGACTCCAACATGGTCTGTGGCTACAGTGTTGACCATCTTTGTAGTTGTTTCCTTGATTGTTGAGAGATCAATTCATCGTTTATGCAATGTAAGTGTTCTTCTTGTTGATACAAAACACTCTTATTTTGTTCTGGTGATTAATATGAAATGTCTGTAACTCTGTATTGCTAAGAACTAACACTATAACCTCTGTGATCAAATCATTTATAAATTGTGATCTTCCAGGGTGTCTATATAGTTTATATGGATAATAAAGAAGTTTGCCTGTGACTAATAATTTGGTTGCATATCTTAATTTGTAATTCTTTAGGATTTTGGTGCTCTACTCTTGATCACCAAGATCAAGTTACATCCATTCTTTTGCTGATCGACATATTGAGATAAATAACGAATGATATGTGATTAATCCAAGTATGTGCAATATGTTAATACGTATACAAGACAATTTGTGAGTATGGACGTAACTGTATACTTGTGGAATCCCGTTGACATCTACTTTCATTCAGGCTTGAGTCTTCTTTATGTGCACGTCTATGTTACTTATGTAAGTTGCAGCAGTCATGGGTCAAACTTATTCCCCATAATGTATTTTGACGTGACAGTGGTTGAAGAAAACAAATCGCAAGCCGTTACTTGCTGCTGTGGAGAAAATGAAAGAAGGTATTTCGGTACACAAAATTTTGTTTTAGAAATGTATATGCTTCATATGACATCCATGATTCTCATCATCATTTTATTAATTGTTTGTTTGTGTATAGAGTTGATGCTTCTTGGCTTCATATCTCTCCTTCTTACAGCCACATCTAGTATTATATCAAATATTTGTATACCCTCAAAGTTCTATGATACTGCATTTGCTCCATGTACGAAATCTGAGGTTGATGAAGAAATGGAGCATAATAAGCGGAGACTTTTTATGAATTTTGTATATCCTCATAGGAGGGTATTGAATGTATTGAATCAGAACACCTGTCAAAAGGCAAGTCACATAAATTTATAATTGTTACTCCATTTTTTATGTTTTTTAACATTCATTTAATGTATTGCATCTCTATCTACCATATAACTTAAGTTATTATCCTTTGTATGGCATATATTTATTACCATTTTTAATATACAGGATCACGAGCCTTTTGTATCATATGAAGGCCTTGAGCAACTACACCGCTTTATATTTGTCATGGCTATAACTCATGTATCTTACAGCTGCTTAACAATGCTTCTTGCTATAGTGAAGGTTACATACTGACATTTGTTCTTAACTGATAATGGTATAAAGATAACAGAATATGAAAATATATTTGGTTATGATCTCTCCAGATCCACAGCTGGAGGAAATGGGAGGATGAGGCTCAGGTGGATCGGCATGATGTACTAACTGGTATCATATACTTGTACCTATCTATATTCAGTTGATAAGCATTGTTAAAATTTTAGTGGTGGTGTTACATAGCCATTATATATTATCTAATGCAGAAATATCAAGAAATGAGACGTTGAGGAGGCAATCAACAATGGCCAAGTTCCACTCATCAAACCCATTAATTAGGAATGGTTTCTTTACTTTGATGGTAGGTACAATGTATCCTATTTTTGCATAATTAGCTTTGCTCTTCCTATTCACATAATATTTTGTTTATTTAATTTGCTATACAGATATGTTTCTTTCGGCAATTTGGGCGTTCAGTTGTTCGTGCAGATTACCTTACACTGCGTAAAGCCTTCATCATGGTATGCCAAATTTTGACATAAGTAATTAATATTATACAATTGCTGAGATCCCTTTTACAAATATAATATGCTCTGCTAATAATTTGAATCAACTTATTATGGTATATATCACCCTTTATTTACTTGGAACATATTGTAAGTTGGTCAACCTGAATAATGAGTCTGAATATCAGGGTCAACCTAAATCAATATGTAATATGGGTGTTTAAATTTATTCTTTGTATATGATATGTGTTGGTTGATATATGCCTCATAATTCATTCAGATCTTGTACCTTCAGATTATTGTTCACAGTTGTTTGTTTATCTTATTACTGGCAGAACCACCACCTCACATCAAAATATGATTTTCACAGTTATATGATTCGTTCTATGGAAGAAGAATTTCAAAGAATAGTTGGAGTAAGGTAATTAATCTTCTTAATCCAACTTTATACATAAATATTATTACTGTCAAAAAGATTATATTTATTTTGTTTGGTTGGTTTCGTGCAGTGGTCCACTCTGGGGATTTGTGGTTGCTTTTATGCTATTCAATGTGAAAGGTATGTATGTGAACTGATTATGCATCAAATCTGTGTTGGAAAAACTCAGTCTTGATTGATCATACTTTATATTTTGCAGGATCAAATCTATATTTCTGGATTGCCATTATTCCAGTTACCGTAAGTACTCATTGTTCTCATCTTATTATGACTGTAGATTGTTTTATATTATTGTTCTGACTGCATATGTATATATTCAGCTCGTTTTACTCGTGGGTACAAAATTGCAACATGTTATTGCTACTTTGGCACTAGAGAGTGCTGAAATCACACAATGTTTTACTGAACCAAGATTAAAGCCTCGCGATGAACTTTTTTGGTTTAAGAAGCCTGAACTGTTGCTGTCCTTGATCCATTTCATTCTTTTCCAGGTCAGCATCGCTTTTATATCCCCAATTATTAAAGAAGCATTGCTTTTGGTTTGTTTCCACTTTAGCTGACATGTGACCATCTTCTATGCAGAACGCATTTGAGCTAGCTTCGTTCTTTTGGTTCTGGGTAATTCCTGTTTCTTGATTTCATAAGCATGTTGGGTCTTTCAAACTTGAGTTATATAAATTGTTTCTTGTTTCATTGCAGTGGCAATTCGGCTATGATTCTTGTTTTATCAAGAACCATATGCTGGTGTATATACGGTTGATCTTGGGGTATGCATATGTTTCCATTCAATTTGACATGGATTTCATACGTGTTGCTTAAATGTAGCAAAACGGTAGTATTGGGTTGAAACAAGAAATCCCTCTTTGTTCTTATGTCTTTTTCCATCATCTAGGTTTACAGGCCAGTTTATATGCAGCTATAGCACCCTACCACTTTATGCACTCGTGACGCAGGTAAAATTTCAGACCAAAAAGAACATATATATAGGGGGAGTGATCTATGCAGAATGCTAAATATTGCAAGAACATAATTAATCATTCACTTTTTTAATCTTAAAAATATTCACAATAAAAGATATTGATAAAAATATCATATTTATTCATCTCTCCTGAAATTCAAAAGAAAAAATTGAACAAATTTCAATTATATATAATCTACCCATGTGTAGGTCATATTACCTACACATTACATAAACAATGTGAACATTTAGAAATTTGAAATCATATTAAAGAAGTAGTTTGATAGTTCTTTATGTAAATAAAAATGCTTATTTGTATGTAAGTAGTGAATTTTCTTTTTAAATATAGATCATTGATAAAAAAAATAACAACTTAATTTTGTTCTTTTTTATTCTCCTATTAATTTAGTATTCTGTAATAAACCTTACCCTATAATATATATGTGTATCATGTGTGTATGTATGTATATAAAACCAATATACTATATTCATCTGAATTATCTGTCACTGCAGATGGGTACAAATTACAAGGCTGCCTTAATTCCACAGAGAATAAGGGATACAATCCATGGATGGGGAAAGGAAGCCCGAAGAAGGAGAAGGCGGTTAGGAATACACGGTGACGACTCAACAATTCACACAGACACAAGCACTGTGGTATCTGTAGAGGAATATGATAACCATGAGCCCGATAGTCCACGAGCCAGGTTGGTATCTGGTGAGCGTCATGAGGTTGAGCTGCAGCCACATAGTGTTCTAATGATAGGTTCAGGTTCCACATTTGTGCCTAATGAAAACTCGAGCCGGGCTGGTACACCTCTGCTTAGACCTTGTGCATCTGTGTCTTCTTCAGCTTCACCAAGTTTCGTGCCGCATATTGTTACGAGGTCAGCGTCATTGCCAGCTCAGCGAGAATGAAGTAAAGATTGACAGTTTTTCCAGTTACTTTTACCTGTTAATATGTTGAGGTAGAAAGGTAATTATGTTACAGTTTGTGAAAGTTTATGATGCTAAATGTAGAATCACACATACACTTCTGTTATACCATAAGAAGTTAACTACATATGATTGAAACTTTCCTGCTCAAATGTGGAAAGATACAATCTTTTGTGCTGTTTTGCATCATTTTGTCAATTATTGATATTTACACCTAAGCAATACACATTTTAAAAGTTCATATTTTAAAATCACTATCTATAATTTAATATCCTTAGAATGTAGCCAAGATCGAAGTGATTCAAAATTGTTCTTGAAGAGAGAACTATCATAAGGGAAACAGAAAATAATCGTAGAAAGTTTACACAAAAAGTTAATAATCACTAAAAACTAGACTAGATGTTGTTAATCCTAATTTGTTAGATATATACTTGTATGAAAAATCAAGACAAGGAATAAAAGATTTGGAGATAATAATTAGTAGTTTTATTAATATTTTAGTGGATTATTTAATAATGTTTGAGTTAGGTTATGGATAGTATGGGTTAACTGTAAATAGATAGTTAAAGGTTTTTGTAAAAACATGATTTTGTTCTTAATAAATTTGGTGTTTATTATGTTTGTTTAATTCAATATTTCCAACGATTGGTATCATAGCTTGCAAGACAATCATGAGAGGAAGAAGACGTGAAGATCGAGCAAGAAGAAGATTGAAAGAGTTCTGTGTGAGCCAAAGATCAAAACCACCAAAGAGGTTATGTGTGATCCGAGAAGAAAAAGGTTCTGCGTGAGACAAGAAGGCTAATATTCTGAGTGAGCCAAGGAAAAAGTTACGTGTGAGCCAGAAAAGACATATAGAAGAAATCAATCTGTGTGATCAAAACAATGATTCAGTGTGAATCCATTGAGAAGAAAGAAAGTTGTGTGATTCTGCGTAAGTCTGAAGATATGTAAAACTTTATGAATCATTTAAAAACCATGAAAGCAATCAAGAAAGCAAAAAGAAAAAGAAAAAAGAAAAGAAAAGAAGATAGCAGGAAATGATATTAAGGAGAGAACTAGATGGAGATTCAAGATCAAGTAGACCTCATGATGATGATGATAATGGTTTGTGCGAGTGCGATTGAGAGTTGGATAAAAAAAGAAGACGATGTATATAGTCCAAATATTAAAGTGGAGATGAGAGTGTTGTAAGCATTCAAGATCTGGGTGTCACAAATCAGGATTAGAAAAGATTTGGAGATAATTTTAGTAGTTTTACTAATATTTTAGTGGATTATTTAATAGTATTTGAGCTAGGTTATGAACAATATAGGTTGAGTATAAATAGATGGATTAAAGTTTTTGTAAAATCGTGGTTTTGTTTTTAATACCAAATTTTCCAATACCAGTCAATCCCATAATATAATACGTAGAAAATAAAGAACTAAAACATAAACACCAAAAATAAAAGATAACAATGACTAAACAATTAAATCACAAGTATTTGAATTCAAAATAAATTTTCCTTAAATTTATATAATACTAGTTTGTAAGTTTTCTTTGCATCATTGGTGGTACAACATGTTTAACATGTTTAAATGGGTTGTACTCATCTTTTTTCTTTTTTTATTAATCTTTAATTTTTCCATTTTAATCCACTACTCTTCATATTTGACAATTTAATCCCAACAATTTTTACTTTCAAATTTGGTCACATATATTTTTCATATTTACAAATTTTGTGTTTTATGTTTCAGTCTAAATGTTGCAAGTGGACACGCCGAAGCGTATGTGTGTTGTTCGACATTTGTACGTTTATTTTTTCCCCGTTTAACAGCCCTGTCACAACGTGTTGGTCTTAGGTCAACCTACTATTGTTTTATATGTTTTATGTTTCGCTTGAATGGTTCAACATTTTTACGTCTACTTTTCGTTCAGTTTATTCTTTTGTCTTTTATTTCTTTTTCGATATGAGTTTTTTTGTATTGGTGGTTACTGATGGCAGTGTTCCATTGATGCTACTTAGCACGGTCTTACGATCCCGCCACAACGCGGGAGCTTAATACAAATTCTGAATAATCTTCATCCTGGATCAACCACATATCGGGTTTAATTCTTCGGTCGTCATCCACATCATTCTTCTTGTTTTAAAGGGACTCGTTACCATCATTGTCACCTAGCCTAAAATAATACAAACTTAAGCTAACAAGATTTTGGTAACAAGATGGAAAACTCTAAAATTCTTTGCTATAGTTGGTTACTTTGGTGAAGTAGTCCAAAATTTCCAATTAAATATCCACCAACCTCCCCATGCCACATGCCACATGCCACATGCCACATGCAATGTTCATTATTGTTAACTTTGGGAGAAAATTCTATCATCACTTCCCTCTCATTCTTACCATAGCTTCAATTACCCTAATGACTAACTTTATGTGTCGTTGCCTTAAGTCTTATACGTCTTACAATAGCTTTTATACCTAATGATACAGTATCGACCTTGAAGATGAGAACAACCTGTTAGGTCTAGTTTCAATAGATCTAGTTCATTATGTATAGGTTTAATACTTGAATTAATATCTGTAATGAATGTTTGTAATTTATTATTGTGTATGCATTAAATATATAGGTTAACCCATTTTTGTGTGTGTTGATTTATGTATGGTTGCAGGTACAAACATTATACTCGGTCAACTTATGAAATTGACCAAGTGTAAGAAACATCTATGGATGAACATTTTGTTCTTCCGTAGATATATTTCTTACAAGTAACTTGTCATCCGAAGAT